>OX377620.1:168565425-168585425 GCA_947397865.1 Polietes domitor | reverse complement strand
AAATTATGTTTAAATTGATTTAGTCATACGTGCTGACGACATCTACTTCTACTAGAACAGAATCATAACTTTTATATTTATACATAGATATTCTTCAAATAAAATAAAAATGAAATTTTAGAAATTACAAAATAAAACCAAATAATCTGTTGTCTATTTTTAAAGTCGGGCGTGGCCGACCATATGATACACTCCACTTTCTAGCCGACTACAATTCAATTCGGTAAAAAAGTTAAATCGGGGAGTTTTGTTGTATGCGCCCTAATCATAGATCGATGTGACCTGACCCTCTTTGTCAAATTGAGAAGGATAAAGTAAAAAAGGCGTTTTCGATTTTCGTAGAAGTGCAGTAATATTACAGGAAAATATATATATTTTTTTTAATATAACCAAACCACAACAAATACAAATATTTAAAAAACAATTTTATAAACAAATATAATATTTTTATTATTTCAAACCACGCTACAGGGCAAGCCTACCAATACGTTTACATATCGAAATAATACTTCAAGTCAACGTCAAAAAATAAATATTCTTATAATTATATTTAAAATTAGAGCTGTAATATAGAAGAATGGGGCCCCATTTGCGTTATACCAAAGTACGGACATATGGGCATCTCCCAAACAAGTAAGGAAAGCCTAAAGTCGGACGGAGCCGACTATAGGATACACCCCACTTTCTATCTCATTACAACTCAATTCGGTAAAAAAGCGAAATCGGGAAGGATTTTTGAATTATGTAAATGTATGTGTTTGACAAAAAATGTTAAATCGGGAAGGACATTTGTATGGGGGTATATTGAAACCTGTAATGATGTGACCCCCTTTCACCATGTATGTTTATAGGTGAAATATAATATGTAAAGTTTGGCCAAAATCGGTTAAACATTCGGGAGCAACATTTGTATTGGGGCTATATCTTAATCTGAACCGATCTAACCAACTTTCACAATAGGTGTTTCTAGTTCGATTAAAAAATATGGTGTCAAGCGACATTTGTATGGGGACTATATCTAAATCTGACCCGATCTTACCCACTTTCTGCATAGGTGATTATAGTTGGATTATAGAATGTTTTGCCAAATTTAAAGAATATTCTAGCTGTAGCCGCTTAGTTGGTACTATTTTTATCCCTCTGTACCCATTGTATCCCTTGAAAGTACGAAAATGGAAAGAACCTTTTAGTTTTCTTGTCTACGAATTTACAGGAATGTATACTCCGATTTTCATGACTCTAGATGCAGCCGTTTTGTTGGTACAATTTTTATTCCCTTCTTCCATTTTAACCCCAAAAAGTACGAATATCAAAAAATCTGTTTATTTTTCGAGACTACGCAATCAGATGAATGTATACACCGAATTTAGTTTTTCAAGGTGCAACCGTTTGGTTGGTACTTTTTATCCCTCCATTACCATTCTACCCCTTAAAAGTACGAATTTGGAAAAAATACTATCATATTATGTATCTACTCAATTAGAAGAATGTACACACCGAATTTCATGCTTCTAGCTGTTGTCGTTTGATAGGTACAATTTTGATCCCTTATTGCCCCATTTATGGTGCACCTGTTTGTTGTTGTGGGAATGCGCATACCCAATATAAAGTAAGTACAAGCAGGCATATTGAAAAAGTATACCAAAATACTATAAAATATTAGGGATTTTTATGGGTATTTTCAGACCTTGTGAGGGATAAAATTTTCCCTTTGGACCGATTTCGTCCAGTGTCTATCCAAACCGATCTACGACTATAAGACGCATTTATGGAAAATTTGGTCGTCCTATACCCCCATCCTTGAGGTGGAATGTGTAAAAAGTTAAGTCGGCAGCGTAACTTGTATGGAAGTTATATATAAATCTGAAACGATTTGACCCATTTTCACCATGTATTTCTAGTTTAAATATTAGATATGTTGCTAGATTTGAAGAAGATCTGTTAAAATATGTGGTTTCTAGAGCGGAAAGTGTCAAATCGGGAGTGAAATTTGTATGCGAGCTATATATAAATCTGAACAGATCTGACCCACTTTGCCAAAACATGTTTCTAGTTCAAATATAAGATGATTTGCCATTTTTTGAAGAAAATCTGTTAACACACAGTTCTGGCTACAATTGCGACCTGTACTTTGATTACAAGAATAGATGGACGGACAGACAGACACTGCTAAATCGATTAAAAAGTGATTCTTAACAATGGATCGATCTCGCTTCCTTTTTGGGTGTTAAAAACAAGTACACAAAGACAAAGGCATATAAACGTGCTGAAATACTCTAAATCTTAGAGGCAACTTCAGTCTTTGAAAGGAAAAATTTTCCCTGTGGACCGCTTTAGGCTACTATCATTCCCAACCGAACTAAAACTATAAGACACATTTTTGTAAAATTTCGTGCTTTCAGCAGACGGACGAACGGACATAAATTTTATGAATCCTCTTCGAATTTTATGACGATCAAGAATATAAATACATGCTTTATTGGGTCTCTGACCGATATTTCAAGGTGTTACAAACGGAATGACAAAATTAATATACCCCCAGCCAGTGGTGGAGGGTATACAAATAATAAATCATAAAAATATTAATATCGGTTTCGAGTTTACAACCCCAAAATATACCTGCAAATTGTATACACAACCCTTCTTTGAAATGTTTGTAAACTAGTGTAATCAAAAGTAGCTAAAGACTCTATATTAGGGGAATGGAATATGATTCTCTTTGGTACTTCAGAGAAAATTTCGATTACTTCAGAGAGTTTCGACCAAAAATAACTCTTTACGGAATGATATGATTCTTTATTTATCCTACATTTGATTCATTTTTTATTTTTTATAGGCTGAATATAATAAAAATTTTGTGATTTTTCCTCTCTGATTTTGGGTTTTCAGCGTTGAATAGAAATGCCTACAACCCAAACTTGCTCGGATAAGTTTACTTGTACCTTGAACGACAAATGCTATCTTCCTAATTGAGAGTTTTTTTACTGGATGTGGCAGCATTTCTGATATACACATTTGTAGTTTGTAGGTATGTTGCTGCATACATTTATGTGGTTATACATTAGGTTGGATCTCGTTGGCAAAATTATTGAATTAAATAAAATCAGCAGAATCTGAAAAATTGCAAAGAAATAAAATATAGAAATGGTTCCAACCAAATCGCAGAAGCTAGAAGCATGACATTCGATATATACCATCGACTGTGTCGTGTCGTACCTTTAGGGATACAAATGGTACCGACCAAATGGCTTTAGCTGGAATCACGAAATTCTGTGTGTAGGCTACTCTAATTGTTAAATAGATCGATTGTACCGAAAGTACCGAAACTACCACAAATAACACATTAGGGTACTAAAACACATTATTTGAAATTGAGGTATTACTTTGGTACACAGGGATATCAGGCTGTTTACAAAATCGGATAGCCTCTCCCTACAAAGCACAGTGGTAACTTACGGCCAAAACCATATAACTTTTTTATTTACCATAATAAAGAAAGGAGCTAGGACATCCAAAATTTCCATAAATGCGTCTTAGAGCCGTCGACCGTTGGGATTGTAACTGGTCGAAATCGGTCCAAAGGAAAAGAATTTTCCCTCACAAGGACTGCAAATACCCATAATAGTCCAAAATATCTTAGAATATTTAAGCATGTTTTTTCAATATGTCTACTTGCATTTACTTGATATTGTGATTGTTATTCGTGGGGGGTGAAATGGGGCTTAAAGGAATAAAAATGGTACCTCTCAACCGACAACAGCTGGAAACACGAAATTCAGTGTGTAAATTCCTCTAATTGAGTAGATACATAATACAAAACTATTTTTTCTAAATTCGTACTTTTAAGAAGTAAAATGGGAATAGAGGGATAAATATTGTACCAACGAAACGGCTGCATCCAGAATAATTAAATTCGGTGTATACATGTCTCTGATTGAGTAGAGACGTAAAATAAACTGATTTTTCGAAGTTTGTACTTTTTGGGGTTAAAATGAAAAAAGGGGACAAAAAATGGTACCAACCAAATGACCGCAGCTAGAGTCATGAAATTTGTAGTATACATTCCTCTGACTGCGTAGACACGAAAAATAAAAGTTTTTTCTAAATTTGTACTTTCAAGAGATACAATAGGTACAGAGGGATAAAAATGGTACCAACGAAACGGCTGCATCTAGAATAATTAAATTCAGTTTATACATGTGTCTGATTGAGTAGACACGTAAAATAAACTGCTTTTTCGAAATTTGTACTTTTTGGGGTTAAAATGGAAAAAGGGGATAAAAATAGTACCAACCAAATGACCGCTGCTATAGTCATGAAATTCGTAGCATACATTCCTTTGAGTGCGTAGACACAAAAAATAAAAGGTTTTTTTCCAAATTCGTACTTTCATGAGATACAACGGGTACAGAGGGATAAAAATAGTACCAACTAAACGGCTACTCCTAGAATGATGAAATTCGGTGTGTACAATGTACAATGTACTGTACATCCCTCTAATTGTCGTAATTTTAAGGGGATAAAATGGGAAAAAGTGGATAAAAATAGTACCAACCAAGTGGCCGCAGCTGGAATCGTGGAATTAGGATAAAAACTTTACCAATTTAAGAAACATTTCTCTGACAACGTAGACTAGCAACATAAATGGATTTTTCAAAATTTGTACTTTTAAGGGGCGGACGGAACAAAAAGAGATAAAAATGGTACCAACTAAATTATTGCAGCTAGAAACGTGGAATTTGTTATGTAAATTCCTCTGACCCTGTAGAAGCGCAGTAAAGTTGGATTTTTCGAAATTTGTACGGACGGGACAAAAAGGGATAAAAATGGTATCACCTAAAGCATTACTGCTAGAATCGTGAAAATTGGTATGTAAATTCCTCTGACCATGTAGAAGCGCAGTAGAATTGGTTTCTTCGAAATCTGTACTTTTAAGGGGGCCAGCGGGACAAAATGGGATACAAATTTTACCAACTAAAGTATTGCAGCTAGAACCGTAAAATTTGGTACGTAAATTCCTCTGATCACGTAGAATTGCAATAAAATTGTATTTTTCGAAATAATGATTTTTCAAAATGTGTATTTTTTGGGAAAGAGGACTAAAAAGTTATAAAGTGGCCGGCTGCATCCAAAAATATGAGATCGAGGATCGAAAATGCTCTGCGTTTGTAATTATACCCTACACCACAGGGTATAATGTCTATGTGTATTTGTTTGTAACACCTAAAAGGAGGCGAGATAGACCCATCGTTTATTAAACCGATCGATATAGAAACACTTTTTGCATTGATTTAGCCATGTCCGTCTGTGTGTCCATCTATTCTTGTAATCACGATACAGTTCGCAATTATTTGTCCGATTCTAAAGATTTTTGCTCGTCGAGGACGGACGCTATTTAATTTCAAGGAAATCGTTTTGCGATTTAGATATAGCCCCCATACAAATGTTGCACCCGATTTGACTTTTCTTGCTCTAGAAGCCACATATTTGAATCGATTTTGATCAAATTTTGCACAACATCTTATAGCTAAGTTAGAAACATCTGTGGTGAAAATGGATCAAATCGGGTCAGATTTAGATATATCCACCATACAAATTTCGCTCCCTATTTGAAATTTTCCGGTCTAGAAACCGTAAATTTTAAGTGATTTTCTTCAAATTGGGCCTAATAGCTAATATTTCGACTAGAAACTTTGCTGGTGAATATAGCTCAAATATATAGATATCTTCCATACAAATGTTGCTCCCGATTTGACTTTGTTTGCTTTAGAATCCACATCATTTAAGCGATTTTAATCAACTTTGGCCCAACACCTCATACTTAAACTGTTCAACATATGTCAAATCGGTTCAGATGTAGATAGAGCACCAACTATTCAATCAATTTTGGCCGTAAAATTAAAAAATCCGAATTTGGAAAAATCTTTTTATTTTGCGTGTCTATGCAGTCAGAGGAATGTATACACCGAATTCCATGATTCTAACTACGGCCATTTGGTTGGTACCATTGTTATCCCCTTTGTCTCATTTTACCCCCTTAAGAGTACGACTTTCTAAAATCTCTTTATTTTACGTGTCTACCGAATAAGAGGGATGTACACACCGAATTTCATCATTCTAGCCGTTTAATTGGTACTATTTTTATCCCTCAGTAGCCATTGTAGCCCTTGTAAATACGAATTTGGAAAAAAGCGTTTATTCTTCGTGTCTACGCAGTCAGAGGAATGTATATTCCGAATTTCATGACTCTAGCTGCGGTCATTTGGTTGGTACCATTTTTATCCGCTATTGCCATTTTAACCTCAAAAAGTACGAATTTCGAAAAATCCGTTTATTTTACGTGTCTACGCAATCAGAGGATTGTACCAGGTTGGTACCATTTTTTATCCCTCTATTCCCAATTTACTCCTTAAAAGTACGAATTTGGGAAAAATACTTTTACATTATGTATCTACTCAATTAGTGGAATGAACACACCGAATTTCGTGTTTCTAGCTGTTGTCGCTTGATATGTACCATTTGTATCAATTTTTACCCCAATTCACCCCCTACGAATAAAAATCACTTTATGATGCACGTGTAAGTACAAGCAGAGATATACTGATAACTGATAACTGATCTACGACTATAAGACGCACTTATGGAAAATTTGGACGGCCTAGCTCCTTTCGTTTAGATGCTAGCATGCTTTCAACAGACATGGCTAGATCGTCTTAGAATTTTATGACGATCAAGAATATATAGCGGATAAGAATATATAATACAAACGGAATGACAAAGTTAGTATACTCCCATCCTGGAGGTGGAGGGTATAAAGACAAATAAGTGGCGATGCAGCGGGCACTGTTCTTCTTACAAGCGGATGTGATCGGACCTATATTTCCATTGGTTAGATCGCGAGAAGATTACAAATCAAAAATGTCATGCATACAAATCATTTTAATATACAATTTGTATTTTTTGTAAACTGCACTAAAACCACATTTTTGTTGTTGAGAAAGACCCAAAAACCATGGACGAATTTAAACCCTAATTATTTTTTGTCTTCGGTGACCCCCACTGAAATTTTCCGACAAACAAACATTGTAATCCTTTTTGAAAGGATTTTTTTTTTATTTTCCCAATAAAGATTCAATTAAATTGAGCCATAAAGAGAGAATATACAGGGTTAATATCTTCCACATAAATAATCCTCATAAAATTCCACAATATAGTTCTGACAATAAGAATTCTCCTAGACATTAACTTACAACACTTTTCTCACTTAGTATAATGCTCCCCTCGATCAGACCAGCTGGACTCATAGTATATTCTGCATAAACTCATCATGCCCTTTCGTAATTATAGGGTCGCTACTCCGTTCAAAAAATTTTGTTGGACAGTGTAATTTAATTTATTTTGTGTTGATTTTAAAAATAGCAGTATTCCTCAATAAATACAAAAAATAATGTCATTTGTAAATAAATTTACATTCTTTTACATTGGTTCTGAAATCGAAAATGGAACAATTGGAAAAAATCTAGTATCGTACAATTCCGACTATACAATACTCAACTCTCTGCACCTATGCAGGCTGGTCCATGATTTTGATATGGTCCATATAAAAACTTGAACCATGTTATCATTAAATTTTAGGTAGTGCACATATTTTTACCCCACATTATATTCTGTATTTTTTCTTTCGGCGAGCCATGCTAATATTCATGGAATAATCTTCAATTGGGTGAGTGGGTGCGTTTTCGTCACCGTGTATTGACGTTGCTGCTGTGGGCCTTTTCTTTCATAGGAAAACAAACTGCCAGCAACAGTTCCGCTTGTGTGACATTTGTTGTAGAAAAAGGAAAATAGGAAAACATAGCCCGCCTTTAAGAATACCTTTTTGCTTTTGCAAATATTTAAGTCAGCAGAACACTTAAATGTTTCATGGTTGCGAGGTGACATAGAAATATATACGCCTGTCATAGTGTGAAGAGAGGAACGACTATCGTCGCGTTAATCAAGAGCTATTATCATATCGAACATTGAAAAGGGTACCCGAGCACCCGTTTTAAGAAAACAAAGTGCCAGGTAATCAGAATTCTTTCTGATGCATATTTAGCGGTAAATGGGGTAATATTTATATTGGGCTGTCTTTAAGAGGGAGTTTCAATAAATAGACGAAAACACATCCTTTTATTCTAAAAAAAATTACATTTTATATCTTAACATAATCTTTTACTAGTGTAGACTTTCTTCAATTTCATTATGTAGTACGATTTACCAAGTCCTCCAAAATATGCACTAATTTCCCCTACAACTTCAGCGTTCGTCGTGAATCTATTGAAACCAAGTCATTATTAAATTCTGGGAAGCGGAATACTTTTTTTCTCAATGTTTTGATAAATGTTCGTAAGCCACCAAAATTCACAACATCATAATTGCGATTCATCTATATATAAAAGAGTTGCGTTACTGGCTGACTGACTGACTTATCATTGACCAGCCACAGGCCAAACGGCTGAAGCCAGGTCAGGTCGTACTTTTAGGGGATAAAATGGGTCAAAAAGGGATAAACATCGAAACTTTGTCCTGACTAAACGGCAGTAGCAACAAACATGAAATTCGGTGTGTTCCTTGCAATCCCTAAAAATAAGGATTTTTCGAAATTTGTACTTTTAAGGGAGGAAAAAGACAAAAAGGGATAAAAATGCTACCAGTATAATTATTGCAGCTATATTCGTGAAAATCGGCATTGACATTTCTTTGGCAACGTAGACTTGCAACATAAATGAATTTTCCGAAATTTTTACTTATAAGGGACAAAAAGGGATAAAAATGGTACTAATATTAGTATTGCAGCTATAGTCGCGAAAATTAATTTGTAATTCCTTAGACAACGTAGAACTCAATGTAAACGGATTTTTTTTCGAAATTTGTACATATAAGGGTTGAGCGGGACCATAAGGGATAAAAATGGTACCAACCAAAATATTGCAGCTATAGTCGTGATATTTGGAGTGCAAATTCCTGTGACAACGTAGAAGCGCAATTTAAAATTTTTACTTGTAAGGGGTGAGCGGGACAAAAAAGGAAACAAAATGGTACCAACTAATGTATTGCAGCTATAGTCGTGGAATTTGGTGTGTAATTTCCTCTGACAACGTAAAAGCGCAAATCTAAATTGATTTTTCGAAATTTGTACTTATAAGGGGTTAGCGGGACAAAAAGAGATAAAAATGGTACCAACTAAAGTATTGCAGCTGTAGTCGTGAAATTTGGAGTGCAAATTCCTCTGAGAACGAGAAGTGCAAATCTATATGGATTTTTTCGAAATTTGTACTTATAAGGGGTGAGCGGGATAGAAATGGTACCAACTAATGTATTGTAGCTATAATCGTGAAATTTGGTGTTTGTACTTATAAAGGGTGATCGGGACGACAAGGGATAAAATTGGCACCAACTATAGTATTGAAGCTATAGTTGTGAAATTTGGTATGTAAATTCCTCTGACCGTGTATAAGCGCATTAAAATTGGATTTTTTAAAATTTGTACTTTTAAGGGTTGCGAAGGACAACATGGGATAAAAATGATACTAATTTAAGTGTTACTAGTGCAGGTATAGTCAAGTGGTGTGTAAATTTCTTTGACAACGTAGAAGCGCAATCTAACTGGATTTTTTTTGCGAAATTTGTATTTATAAAGGGTGAGCGGGACGACAAGGGAAAAACGTGATACCAAATAAAGTTCATGTTTTTAGGGGAAGAAAAATCACACGTTACCTATAGTGATTTTTAAAATGTATATTTTTCGGGGTAGGGGTGCAAAAAGTTATAAAGTGGCTAGATGCATCTAGAAACATGAGATCGAGGATATAAAAGGCTCTGTAAGTTGTAATCGAAGGGAGTTCAGCTAAAACAGTGCATATCGACAATCGATTTTTATACCCTCCACCTCCAGGATGGGGGTATGTATATTCACTTTGTCATTCCGTTTGTAACACCTTGAAATATTCATCGGAGACCCCATAAAGTATACATATTCTGGGTCGTGGTAAAATTCTAAGACGATATAGCCATGTCCGTCCGTCTGTCTGTCTGTTGAAAGCACGATAGCGGCCGAACGAAATGAGCTAGGAGGTTCAAATTTTTCCTAAATGTGTCTTATGGTTGTAGATCGGTTGGGATTGAAAGTGGACGAAATCGGCCCAGAGAGAAATATTTTTCTCTCACAAGGACTGAAAATACCCATAATATTTAGAGTATTTCAGCATGTTTTTTGAACATATTAGCTTGTATTTACTTGATATTTGCAATGTGCATTCCCTTTATAGCATAAAAGAGCACCATAGAGTAATTTTTATTTGTAGGGGGCGAAATGGGACAAAAGGGATAAAAATGGTACCTATCAAACGACAACAGATAGAAACACGAAATTTGGCGTGTACATTCCACTAATAGAGTAGATACATAATATAAAAGTATTTTTCCTAAATTCGTACTTTTAAGGGGTTAAATGGGGATAGAGGGATAAAAATAGTACCAAACTAACGGCTGCATCTAGAATAATGAAATTCGATATATAAATTCCTCTGATTGCGTAGACACGTAAAATAAAAGAACTTTCCAAAATTTGTACTTTTTGGGGTTCAAATGGAAAAAGGGGGTAAAAATAGTACCTACCAAATGACAGCAGCTAGAACCATGAAATTCGGAGTATACGTTCCTCTGACTGCGTAGACACGAAAAATAAAAGAACTTTCCAAAATTCATACTTTTTGGGGTTCAAATGTAAAAAGGGGATAAAAATAGTACCTACCAAATGACAGCAGCTAGAACCATGAAATTCGGAGTATACGTTCCTCTGACTGCGTAGACACGAAAAATAAAACGTTTTTTTCCAAATTCGTACTTTCAAGGGATACAATGGCTACAGGGGATAAAAATAGTACCAACTAAACGAATACAGCTAGAATGATGAAATTCAGTGTGTACATCCCTCTAATTGTGTAGATACGTCAAATAAAGAGATTACTACTCTATTGAGGGGGCAAAATTGGAAAAAGGGGATAAAAATGGTACCACCAAAATGGCCGCTGATAGAATCATGGAATTCGGTATATACATTCCTCTGACTGCATAGCCACGTAAAATATTTTTTTCCAAATTCGTACTTTATTTTGTTGCTTTTACGACAAAAAATTGTAGAATCATGAAGTTGTCTTTTACTGCGTACGTGAGAGATAAGGTATTTTCAAAATTTATACTTTTGAAATTAAAATAGGATGGAAATACAACCAACCAAACGACTGTAGCTGAAAATACACTCTATAACCCCCAATATTTAGGGTATTTATAATTGCTCCCTTATATTTACTTTATGAATTGAAATATTGTATCCATTATATATATAGTATACAAATATTGGCTTATTAATTAAATTTCTTATTTTCATACAGTTAAAATTTGTTGCGGACATTCCTCATAAAAGTTTTAGCGGGCGAAATGGGACAAAAAGGGATAAAATATGGTACCAATGATACGACAACAGCTAGAATCATGAAATTCGGTGTGTACATTAGGGCGTACCTCAAAAAAAAAGTTCGCCGTACACCTTCGAATATGAAGTATTATTGAAAGGTAGTTTCAAAAAAAAAATTTTTATTTTTTTATGCCGAACGTAGGGGTCGCGCTTTTACATTTTTCTATATAACTTGTATTTATAAACGGATTTTAAAGTGTGATACATCGATGTTTTTGTCTCGACGAGGCCGATTTTTTTGTCTTTGAAGTCATTGAGCTCAAGCACCCCCTTCTGGTACTTACCCATCATTTCTCAGTTGCTACTACCCTAATGTACCACTCTAATAATCGAAAATTAAAGCTCGCATAAAATCATGAATCATGTTTGAGCTCAATGACTTCAAAGACAAAAAAATCGGACAAAAACATCGATGTATCACACTTTAAAATCCGTTTATAAATGCAGAAGTTATATAGAAAAATGTAAAAGCGCGACCCCTACGTTCGGCATAAAAAAATAAAAAAAAATTTTTTGAAACTACCTTTCAATAATACTTCATATTCGAAGGTGTACGGCGAACTTTTTTTTTTTTACTTGTAACCTGGTACGCTCTAGTGTACATCCCTCTAATTGCACAGACACGTAAAATAGAGGGATTTTTCGAAATTCGTACTTTTAAGGGATATAATTAAAAAGAGGGATAAAATTGGGACCTACCAAACCGCTGAAGTTAAAATCATGAAATTCGGTCTATACATTCTGACTATGAAGACTGGAAAAAGTATTTTTTCGAAATTTTTACATTTGGGCGGAGAATGGTGCGAATGGGGATATCTTTAATATTTATACCTTTCTTATCACGTTGTCTGTTTCTGAAAATGCTTCTTTCTTATGGCGACTGACAATCGCCTAATATTTAGGCATGTTCACTTTCACAATTTCAGCATTTTATTTATATATAGTAGTCGATTTTAAACAGTGCGCATAAGTATACATTATAAAGGGTGATTTTTTAAGAGCTTGATAACTTTTTTAAAAAAAAAAACGCATAAAATTTGCAAAATCTCATCGGTTCTTTATTTGAAACGTTAGATTGGTCCATGACATTTACTTTTTGAAGATAATTTCATTTAAATGTTGACCGCGGCTGCGTCTTAGGTGGTCCATCCGCTTAGTCCAATTTTGGCATTTCCACGTTTTTGAGTAACAGAGACCCAATTGGTGCGAACGGCGACGAATCGAAAATTGGTGGTCATCATTAACACTGGCCGATACAGCTGCGATATTTTCTTCAGTTCGCACTCTACGTAAGCGTGTTGGTGGTTTAATGTCCAACAATGTAAATTTGGTGCGAAATTTAGTCACAATAGCCCGAATAGCCGCTTCAGTGGGTCGATTAAACTAACCATAAAATGGAAGCGCGCAATGAACTTTCTTAACAGAGCATGCATTTTGATAATAAAATTCAATAATTTGCAAGCGTTGTTCGTTTGTAAGACGATTCATGATGAAATGTCAAAGCATACTGAGCATCTTTCTCTTTGACACCATGTCTGAAATCCCACGTGATCTGTCAAATACTAATGCATGAAAATCCTAACCTCAAAAAAATCACTCTTTAGTTTGAAATAGTAAACAATTATAAAAATATCACAATTTTCGTAATATGGTACTGTGCTTCTATGTAAAGTCGACATCCTTTAATCTGCTGGTAATGCTGTGGAAAGCACTCCGTGGTGGAGGGTATATAAGATTCGGCCCGGCCGAACTTAACGCCTTCTTACTTGTTCTATATCCACCAGAAGAAACTACTTCAAGGGATCCAATGGGAATAGGGGGTTACGAATGGTACCAACAACACGGCTACAGGTAGAATGATGAAATTTGGTGTGCACATCCCTCTAATTTCGTAGACACGCAAATTATAGAGATTTTCGAAAGTCGTAGTTTTAAAGGGGTAAAAAAGGATGGTTAAGTTTTAAGGGCCGATGTTGATTTTGAATAAAACACAAATTATTATACCCTCCACCTCCAGGATCGGGTATACTAACTTTGTCTTTCCGTTTGTAACACCTTGAAATATCGACCTGAGACCCTATCAAGTATATATATTCTTGATCGTGATAAAATTCTAAGACGATCTAGCCATGTCCGTCCGTCCGTCTGTCCGTCTGTTGAAAGCACGCTAGCATCTAAACGAAAGGATCAAGAACGTTCAAATTTTCCATATTTTTCTTATAGTTGTAGATCGGTTGGGAATGAAACGGGGCGAAATCGCCCCAAAGGGAAAAAATTTTCCCTCTCAAGGACTAAAAATACCCATAATAATCCCTAATATTTTAGCGTATTTCAGCATGTTTTTAGAATATGTATGTTTATATTTGCTTGATATTTGGTATGCGCATTCTCCTTATAGCAAAAAAGTGCACCATAAAGTGATTCTTATTTTTAGGGGGTGAAATGGGACGAAAAAGGGATACAAATGGTACATATTAAACGACAACAGCTAGAAACGCGAAATTCGGTGTGTACATTCCTCTAATTGAATAGATAAATAATATAAAAGTATTTTTTTCAAATTCGTACGTTTACGGAGTAAAATGGGAATAGAGGGATAAAAATGGTACAACCAACCGGCTGTACATAGAATAATGAAATTCGGTGTATACATTCCTCTGATTGCATAGACAAGTAAAATACACGGATTTTTCAAAATTAGTACTTTTTGAGGTTAAAATGAAAAAAAGGGATAAAAATAGTACCAATCAAACGACCGCAGCTAGCGTCATGAAATTCGGAGTATACATTCCTCTGACTGTGTAGACACGGAAAATAAACTGATTTTTCGAAATTCGTACTTTTTGGGGTCAAAATAGTAAAAGGGGATAAAAATTGCACCAACCAAATGACCACAGCTACAGTCATGAAATTCGAAGTATACATTCCTTTGACTACGTAGACATGAAAAATAAAACGTTTTTTTCCAAATTCGTACTTTCAAGGGATACAATGGGTATGGAGGGATAAAAATGGTACCAACCAAACGTCTACAGCTAGAATGATGAAATTCTAATTGCGTAGAAACGTCAAGGGGGTAAAAATGGTACCAACCAAATGGAATCATGGATTTCGGTGTATACATTACTCTGACTGCATAGACACGCAAAATAAAAAGTTTTTTTCCAAATTCGTAATTTTTCTTTTACGGCAAAAATTGCTTGAATCATAAGGGATAAGTGATTTTCACAATTTGTACTTTTGGAATTAAAATAGAATGGAAATATAACCAACTGTAGCACCCACTATCTACCAATATATACCATAAATATTGGTAAATATTAAGCTTTTTGAAAATATAAATATAAGAATATTTATTTTTGGATTTGAAATAAATAATGGTTTGAAATAATTCAAATATTATATTTATTTATAAAATTATTTTTCCAATATTTGTATTTGTTTTGGTGATATATTTTCTATATAAAGGGTGATTTTTTAAGAGCTTGATAACTTTTTTTTAAAAAAAAACGTATAAAATTTGCAAAATCTCATCGGTTCTTTATTTGAAACGTTAGATTGGTCCATGACATTTACTTTTTGAAGATAATTTCATTTAAATGTTGACCGCGGCTGCGTCTTAGGTGGTCCATCCGCTTAGTCCAATTTTGGCATTTCCACGTTTTTGAGTAACAGAGACCCAATTGGTGCGAACGGCGACGAATCGAAAATTGGTGGTCATCATTAACACTGGCCGATACAGCTGCGATATTTTCTTCAGTTCGCACTCTACGTAAGCGTGTTGGTGGTTTAATGTCCAACAATGTAAATTTGGTGCGAAATTTAGTCACAATAGCCCGAATAGCCGCTTCAGTGGGTCGATTAAACTGACCATAAAATGGAAGCGCGCAATGAACTTTCTTAACAGAGCACGCATTTTGATAATAAAATTCAATAATTTGCAAGCGTTGTTCGTTTGTAAGACGATTCATGATGAAATGTCGAAGCTTACTGAGCATCTTTCTCTTTGACACCATGTCTGAAATCCCACGTGATCTGTCAAATACTAATGCATGAAAATCCTAACCTCAAAAAAATCACTCTTTATATATTTTCCTGTAATATTACTGCACTTCTACGAAAACCGACAAGCTCTGTGGAATGCAATCCATGGTGGAGGGTATATAAATAGTATTGGTATGGTTCAATTATGTATGGAACAAAAAATCGGCCCAATGGCCGTCGCTACCTTGACGGTACACCTCCATCCGATGGTCAACATTTTTGATGACGCTGAGGCATAATTGAGGTTCTATGTCGTTAGTGTGCCGAATTATCCCATCCTTTTTGAATTGTTGCTGGCTTATCGACGTACACCGTTTCTTTCAAATAACCCCAAAGAAAGAAGTCCAACGGTGTCAAATCACATGATCGTGCACGGCCATTGAATTTATGGCGCAAGAGACCCATTGTTTCGTCAGTTGTGTGGCAAGTGGCACCGTCCTCTTGAAACCACATATCGTCCACATCCATATCTTCCAATTCGGGTCATAAAAATTTATCATCTCACGATAGCGAAGACCATTCACATTAACTGCCTGACCGGCCTCATTTTGGAAAAAATACTGCCATTCTTTGTGGGTGCATTGGTTTTGCGACAATTACTCTTGTATTATCATTCGCTCAAATGCGACATTTCTGCTTATTGACGAATCCACTGAGGTGAAAATGTGTACCATCTCTGAAGAATATTTTCTTCGAAAATTGATCATCCACTGTTGCCATTTCCTGCCACCATTCTGATCATTGACGACATTTAGAATGGTCAAGAGGCTTTAGTTCTTCAGTCAATTGCAACTTGTCAGCGTGTAAATGCAAGTCTTTATGCATAACGTTCATCAACGACGAGCGTGAGAGGTGCAATTGTTGGGCACGATGACGAGTTGAGGTGCATGGCTCTTCAGCCACACAGCAGCAATATTTTCTGCAGTACGATCTGTACGAGCATGCACTGCAGTTTTTACATTTCCTACAAACCAGGTTTGCTCAAATTTTTGCACAATTTTTCCGATTCCGATTTCACGAATAATAAGCCTGAATAACTTTAACGCGTTGCTCGATTGTGTATCTTTCCATGGTTCAAATTGAGTTAGTCTGAAATTGAGAAATGTCAAATGAAATGCAGAAGGGACGTAGCAAAACCCGTCATATTTTGCACGTTTAAGAGGGGCGTGGCAATTTGGTCCATCTTCGAGCATAAACGAAGTTTGGGGTAATATTACCATATGCAAATTTTGAATTGATTACTTAACGCCTTTCGAGAGTTATCGTGTACACCAGCCAGCGAGACAGGCGGGGGGACGGCCATGGCTCAAACAGCTTAAAAAGTCATGAAACGAATTTGGTCCAAACTTACTGAGGGTCTTAAGTCTCTACTTAAATGAGTTACACTCTTATTCTGTCCCAAATTATATATACCCTCCTAATCTGTAAAGTGAGGGTATAACTACTGTTATGAATGGTTGAGTAAACCCCCAAAATATCCAAAACGTCAACCCTAGAGGTTTGCTACAGTTTTCAAAAATGTCTAACATATATGAATATTTTTTTGGCACACCCTGATAAGTACTATACGATATTGCCGAGTTTTACAAATGTAATTGCAAACTTTGTATACCCCTTACTATGGTGGAGGGTGTAAAAATTGGACTTATAGCATTTTTTAGATTAATTTCGTGAGGCCTACATAGTCCAATTTCAAAATGTAAGCTCTCAGTGGTTTCCACCATCTTTATGCCCTATATACTACTACTCATCAATTTTTCGAAATGCGCCCACTGTGGCCGTCACAGTTTATGCAACAAAGTGCCATTAAGTCAATTGAGTTACGAGCAAAATGCTTTAACTCGACTTTCGGGGGTGGCAAATGTGCTATACCTTGGTTAAATGATAAATGCGCTAAAGTACCGCCAGCACATACATATATACATTAGCATGGGTCACGAAAATAAATTGCAGCGGTCACCCCCAGAAATGAAGATTTGATTGTTTAATGATGATCTGCAAAATATTTCTTCGTTGGGTCAAGCTATCTGTGAACTAAACGCTCCTGAAAACACCTTTAAAAATCATGTTTTGAAAAATATGTTCAAAGCCATAAATATTGGTAGATAGTGGGTGCTACAGTTGGTTGTATTTCCATTCTATTTGAATTTCAAAAGTACAAATTTTGAAAATCCATTATCAGACGTACATAGTGCAAAATAACCTAACTCCATGATTCAACCAATTTTTGACGTAAAAGAAAAAGTACGAATTTGGAAAAAAAAACTTTTTATTTTACGTGTCTATGCAGCCAGAAGTCACCGAATTCCATGATTCCATTTGGTTGGTACCATTTTTATCCCTCTATTCCTATTTTACCCCTTAAAAGTACGAATTTGGAAAAAATACATTTATATTATGTATCTACTCAATTAGAGGAATGTACACACCGAATTTCGTGTTTCTAGCTGTTGTCGTTTAATATGTACCATTTTCATCCCTTTTTTGCCCCAATTCACCCCCTACAAATAAGAATCACTTTAAGGTGCACGTTTTTGCTATAAGGGGAATGCGCATACCAAATATCAAGCAAATATAAACAGAATTATTCAAAAAACATGCTTAAATACGCTAAAATATTAGGGATTATTATGGGTATTTTTAGTCCTTGTGAGGGAATAATTTTTCCCTTTGGGCCGATTTCGCCCCATTTCAATCCCAACCGATCTACGACTATAAGACGCATTTGTGGAAAATTTGAACTTTCTAGCTGCTTTCGTTTAGATGTTAGCGTGCTTTCAACAGACGGACAGACGGACGGACGGACATGGCTAGATCGTCTTAGAATTTTATGACGATCAAGAATATATATACTTTATAGGGTCGCAGGTCGATATTTCAAGGTGTTACTAACGGAATGACAAAGTTAATATACCCCCATCCTGGAGGTGGAGGGTATAAAAAAGAGGTCACTGATTTCATGTTTGTAAAATAATTAAAATACAGGAGATGGATTTTCACAGCCAAAATGTTCCAACTCTTTTTACAAAAATGAGCGCTGCGGAGTCAATTTCCAACCGATGTTCATCATTTTGACATCATTCGAAAGGTTTTGACTGGCGCTATTATTTTTTAAAGTTCTAATAATGCGACCACTAAGTTACTCTAAGACAAGAATTAAAATTTATATTTAAAGTGCTTTGAAGGGTCTATTATTTCAGAAAAAATAATTTGACAAAAAAACAAATTTGTAATTTGGCAAAAAACATGCTTTTTAGGGCTATTTTCAGGAGCGTTTAGCTCACAGATGGCCTGACCCAGTAACGAAATATTTCGCAGATCATCATGAAGCAATCCAAAATTTACTTTTCGTGTGGTGACCGGAAATTGTTTTTCCATTTGTATGAACCGCGACCCAGCCTAACATACATACATAACTACGAATTAAATTCACATTAGGGATGACATGTCGAGAGAAGTTTTAAACAAA
The DNA here is from genome assembly GCA_947397865.1 of Polietes domitor. NCBI lineage: Eukaryota > Metazoa > Arthropoda > Insecta > Diptera > Muscidae > Polietes > Polietes domitor. The sequence goes on along the minus strand of OX377620.1, from coordinate 168,566,394 downwards.
AAAAAATGTCACGATATTAAATTTTGAAACTAATCGTTAGTATTTCAAAGTGTTGCAAACAGAATAATAATACTACTATACCCCCATGCTATGGTGGAGGGTACGAAAATATGAATATCTATAAGAGAAACCCAACACATGTTGGCATACCTTTGTGGACATACCGGAGATGAATCCGCTCAAACACTTTTTAAAGCAATCATAGCGCAACTTCAATCTTGGCAGTATAGCATGGCCACTGTATAAATAAATGGCCACTACCGCAGACCTTAGCTCGTCAACACTTCAATGAACTTTCCCGTGTTACTTTTATTGCACCCCCTCCCAAAATGAAGCAAAAACTTCTTTTGTATTTTTTGAATATATGGTCCGAATGGGATATTTAAAAAATATGTATTTTTATATGAAAAACTAGCAGTACCCGCTGCTTATCAACCGAAAAAGCCAGTTACTTGTAAATTTTATCCGTCTCTGTTATTTATTTATTTATTTAATTTTCTTTTGGTGGATATAGATAAATCTAAAATAGTAATTTAGAAACATCCTATTATATAACACACACAGTCAAACTAATGTGCTTGTCGATATGCACTATTTTAGCTGAACTCCTTCGTATGTATAATTTTTATCATTTTCTCCCAAGTTTTGGACAAAAAATTACCACCATTTATATCCTCGATCTCATGTTTCTAGATGCAGCCAGCTACTTTATAACTTTTACACCTCTTTCCCAAAAAGTACACATTTTGAAAAACCACTATAGGTAACATGTGTTTCTGCTTCCCCTAAAAATATGTACTTTAGTTGGTAACACATTTATTTCTTGTCGGGTCGTATCGTTGTATTAAATACAAATTTTGAAATATCCATTTATGTTCCGCGTTTAAGTAATTAAAGGACTGTACACAAGTTTTATCCCTTTTCGTCCCGCGCATCCTTTAAAAGTACAAATTTCGAAAGTCCAATTTT
>OX377620.1:168464571-168565225 GCA_947397865.1 Polietes domitor | reverse complement strand
ATCGCATTTACGCTGTAAGACGAATATAAATACCGAATATCATGATTATAGCGTCAGCCATGTTGTTGGTACCTTTTACCCGTTTATCCTTTAAAATTACGATTTTCTTCAAATTACTTCATTTTGTATTTCTAACCATTTGAGGAATGCACAAGCCGAATTTCATGATTCCAGCTTCGTCTTTTTGATTGATAGTATTGTTATCCCTTTTTACCCAATTCCAACACCAAAAAGTACTAATTTTGCAAAATATTTTATTTTTAGCATTCGTGCAATAAGAGTAATGCCCATTCCCAATTTTAGGATTCGAGGCTCAGCCGTTTGGTCAGGGCTGTGGTACAATCTGTATCCCATTTAATCCCTTAAAAGTACAAAATCCGTAAAATTACTTCTTCTGTGCTGTAAAACGATAATACGCACCGAATTTCATTATTGTAGAGTCATCCGTGTTGTCGGTACCTTTTTATACCCGTTTACCCTATAAAAGATAAATTCCTTAATTTTGAGTTTGCAAGCATTTTTAGGTATATACACGCCAAATTTTATGATTCCAGCTCAGTCCCATAAAAGTACAAATTTTGGAAAATTCCTTCTTATCACTCATCTACTCTGTAAGACGAATATACACATATCGTTTACCCTATAGAAGTACGAAATTAAAAAAAATCCTTCATTTTATGTTTTTAAGTATTTTCAGGTGTGTACACGGCGAATTTAATGATCCGTCTGTTTAATTGGTACCTTTTTAATCCCTTTTTTTCCCAATTTCACCCACAAAATGTACGAATTTTGCAAAATATTATTTATTATTAAATGTAATGTACGTTTCAAGATTATAGCTATTTGGTCTGGCCGGTGATACCATTTTTATCCCACTTAATCCCTAAAATGTACAAATTTCCAAAAATTCTTTCTTATCAGTGATTTGGGCTGTAAAACGAATATACATATCGAATTTCATTATTGTAGCGTCATCCGTGTTGTCGGTACCTTTTTTATCCCCTTTTTCTGTTTACGCTTTAAAAGTACGAATTTCAAAAAAAAATCGCTCATTTTGCGTTTCTAAGCATTTTGAGGGATGTAGACACCAAATTTTATTATTCCAGCTCCATCCGTTTGATTGGTACCAATTTTATACCTTTTTGCCCGATTTCACCACCAAAAGTACGAATTTTTAAAAAATATTTTCTTGGGCGCGTTGTAGCTATAAGAGGAATGTTTGTACCGAATTTGGAGATTCTAGGCCTAACCGTTTGGTTATTGCGGTGGTACCATTTTTATCCCTTTTAACCCCTAAAAGTACGAATTACGAAACAAATCCTTCATATCTGATCTTTACGCTGTAAGATAAATGTACACACCAAATCTCATGATTCAAATGTACGAATTTTGCAAATTCCATTTTTTGGGATGCCTTCATGGCGCAAGAGGAATATCCATAGCAAATTTCAAGATTCTAGGTCCAGCCGTTTGGTCATTGCGGTGGTACCATTTTTATCCCTTTTAACCCCTTAAAAGTACGAATTTCAAAAAATCCCGTCTTATCACACCGCTACAGTGTAAGAGAAATGTACACATCAAATTTCATGGTTCTAGCTCTAGCCGTTTGGTCTGGGGAGTGATAAGTCAGCCAGTCAGTCACTCAATCACGCAACTCTTTTATATATATATAGATATGTAAATGTATTGGTAGCCTTGCCTTTTAGGCGTAGATAGAAATAATAAAAATATTAAATTTATTTATAAAATTATTCTTTCAATATTTGTATTTTTTTTGGTTTGGCTATATTCAAAATTTATATATATATTCCTGTAATACTGCACTTCTACGAAAATCGACAGCCTCTGTGGAATGGTGGAGGGTATATAAACGCCTTGTTTACTTGTTTATTTATGTGCTCTTATCATTTAATAGCCCAGCTGGAGGCTAAAATGAACTTAATTATTTTTTTATTCCATTTCTATCCCAAGGAAGAACAACTTCAGGAGTTGTGGGACAAATGAACAGAAACGCTTAATTTGAAACTGAGTTTTCAGCGTCAAAACTATAAAAATTAATAATTTTATGTCCGAGACCTAAAAATTTTTTTTTTGGTGGAGAAATTAATGGGAGTCTGTCTTCCATTTTAAAGGGGTGTTTTCGGCCCTTGTTTCATGAAAAATAAAAAATTGTATCAGGACAACCTTAAAGTTGTGGGAGCAAATTTAATAGCAATTTAATTTTGTATGGGATCTCCCTTAAGTAGCGGTGATAGGGGTAGGTGTATTTGGCGAAAATCATGGGCAGGGAAAATTAATGGGGTTACATTGAACGCCTATGAGGGGAGACTGTGATAGAGTTTTGGGTCATTCTTTCATATAAAAAATATAAAGTATTTGTATGGAAACAAACTTAAGGGTTGATGATAGTCGGTGAGTATGTTCTGAGAAAATGTGGGTGTTGAAAAAATATTGCCGATCGGCAATACCGTTGACTTTACTAGGGGCCTCCTGGGAGGCAGTTAGAGCGGTGGGAACAAATTTTATAAAAAATATTTTTTTGTATGGGAGCCCCTCTTAAGGAGTGATTATAAGGGGTAGGTGTAACTATTGGGTGTCGGTCATGCACTAGTGGCTTCCTTGGGGGCAGTTAGGGCGGTGGGAGCAAATTTTATAAAAAAATAATTTTTATGTGTACCCCTTTAAGGCGTTGCTATAAGGGGTAGGTGTGTTTTGGGGAAAATCGTGGGGAGGGAAAATTAATAGGTGTTGGTCTTACATTTAACCCCTCCGGGAAAATTTTGGACCTATCTTGGGGCCTTTGTTTATTTGTACCCCATTTCCCATACCAATGGGGAAAATGTGTTCTAAAATTTGGACTTTTTACTAAAATGTTCACCAATTCTTCTTTAACTATGTTACAGTCTTACAAAAGGTAAGCAAATCCGGGTTTTTACCCGTAAGCCAAGCTTTTGGGGGTATTAGGGCAATTTCATATACAAACTATTGTTTTGCACGACCAAACTAACAAGAAAACTAGTATCACTCTTAAGTATTTCTAGTTCAGTTTTTTGGTCGCACTGTGCAATTTTAAATCCAAAAAGCTTTTTCGCACCTCCCTTTCAATCCCGTGGTGGAATGGCCTCCTCCTGTCCAGCAACTAACTGAACTGAAAATACAATAAGAAAGTAATTTGCATATCCTCAAAGAAAACTGCATACATATCACAGCGATATTACGTTCAATATCAAATCATCGCCAGCATTGACTTGTATGGTGAATGGAAAATGTTGCCTTCTGTGGAATCTTTGAAACAATTTGCATAATTTTGCTCCAAATAGATTGACTTTATTATCGTATATTTAAAATGAAAGGAAAGTAATTGGTAGCTGATGTAAGAATTGACTCATACAGATACAGAGGGCTTCTTCAGTATGACACACAGACAGATGTGAGGTGTTAACCAATAGTTTATGACCAATTTATTAAAGCATTATTTTTAATGAAATGAAATTAGTCACAGTCCCAGTCCACAAGGATTTTTTTCTCATTATCTCCTGCTTACACTACACTATGCAATGAAATAAAACTAAAAACTGGAATCTATAAAGACCATATATTTTTGATGAATTATATTCCACTACCTACAGAAATACTCAAAATTTCCAATTCAAAGGATAAGCTTTGATGTTTTTAAGAACATCTGTTTCCGATAATTCTGTAACTTTTGAACAGAAAGAGATACCTGGCGAAATTTCACACGCCTCGAGCAAAGGTGTTTTCCAGATGAGAGGAAAGTTAGGTATCTCTAGTGGGTATGGTCACTTAGTAACCATGCAAAATTAGTCTCTTCGGTCATGTTAAATTTTGAAATGCCAATTGCCAAAAACACAATTATACTTCAATTACAAAGATATTTGGCACAGTTAGAGTGCTTGTGAATGCCAACCACCAAGAAAGGGGTTTAGTAACAATCTTCAAAAATATAAGATACAAAAATTCCATAAAAAAAGAAAAAATCAAAATTTTTTAAAGCTTGCATGTTAAGTCTGGAAAACAAAATCTATCGATAGATATAAAGCTTATGACTCATCTTTAGCAGTAAGGGAGATACAAAACAAATCATGTAGTCTTTGAAATATTCGAAACAAAATACAGGGTCATTTAAAAGTATAAATTTGAACATTCGTTTTAATTAGAATCGGATATAAAAAAGGTAATGATTATTTTTTCAAATTTTTGGATTTTTTGGAATGGTTGCACTTTGTCATTTAATAATGGAACACATTACATATGACTACCACGACGGGATTGGCAGTACCTCATCCGATCAACCCAATTTTTTTGTTGACATAGCCACCGAGATGAAAATCAACTTCATAAAGGCTGAACTGAAGACCGATTACTTCTCGAAAAATTTCCACGTAAATTTCGTACAGTTTGCATTAAAGCCTCCCTACTTTGGAAGTAGTTTTTTCATATTTCCCAATAAAATAAAAATAAAAATAAAAATAAAAATAAAAATAAAAATAAAAATAAAAATAAAAATAAAAATAAAAATAAAAATAAAAATAAAAATAAAAATAAAAATAAAAATAAAAATAAAAATAAAAATAAAAATAAAAATAAAAATAAAAATAAAAATAAAAATAAAAATAAAAATAAAAATAAAAATAAAAATAAAAATAAAAATAAAAATAAAAATAAAAATAAAAATAAAAATAAAAATAAAAATAAAAATAAAAATAAAAATAAAAATAAAAATAAAAATAAAAATAAAAATAAAAATAAAAATAAAAATAAAAATAAAAATAAAAATAAAAATAAAAATAAAAATAAAAATAAAAATAAAAATAAAAATAAAAATAAAAATAAAAATAAAAATAAAAATAAAAATAAAAATAAAAATAAAAATAAAAATAAAAATAAAAATAAAAATAAAAATAAAAATAAAAATAAAAATAAAAATAAAAATAAAAATAAAAATAAAAATAAAAATAAAAATAAAAATAAAAATAAAAATAAAAATAAAAATAAAAATAAAAATAAAAATAAAAATAAAAATAAAAATAAAAATAAAAATAAAAATAAAAATAAAAATAAAAATAAAAATAAAAATAAAAATAAAAATAAAAATAAAAATAAAAATAAAAATAAAAATAAAAATAAAAATAAAAATAAAAATAAAAATAAAAATAAAAATAAAAATAAAAATAAAAATAAAAATAAAAATAAAAATAAAAATAAAAATAAAAATAAAAATAAAAATAAAAATAAAAATAAAAATAAAAATAAAAATAAAAATAAAAATAAAAATAAAAATAAAAATAAAAATAAAAATAAAAATAAAAATAAAAATAAAAATAAAAATAAAAATAAAAATAAAAATAAAAATAAAAATAAAAATAAAAATAAAAATAAAAATAAAAATAAAAATAAAAATAAAAATAAAAATAAAAATAAAAATAAAAATAAAAATAAAAATAAAAATAAAAATAAAAATAAAAATAAAAATAAAAATAAAAATAAAAATAAAAATAAAAATAAAAATAAAAATAAAAATAAAAATAAAAATAAAAATAAAAATAAAAATAAAAATAAAAATAAAAATAAAAATAAAAATAAAAATAAAAATAAAAATAAAAATAAAAATAAAAATAAAAATAAAAATAAAAATAAAAATAAAAATAAAAATAAAAATAAAAATAAAAATAAAAATAAAAATAAAAATAAAAATAAAAATAAAAATAAAAATAAAAATAAAAATAAAAATAAAAATAAAAATTAAAAATTAAAAATTAAAAATTAAAAATAAAAATTAAAAATAAAAAATAAATGTCATTTATTACATTTTAAATGGCCCACACTATATTCTACATAGTTTCTTGAGTGGTGGTCGCAGCAGTGATAAATTCCCAATTTTGTTGCAAAATTCCAATTTGCCATGTGGCGTATGAGTGACACTAATAGGCAACTGCATACAACACTCATACGCAAAGGTGTACTGTACTGTTTATTGACCCAAGTTGAGTGTGTGTGCGAGAGAATAAACAAAAAATGCGTTGCACAATAAGTCCATAATAATTCCAGGAAAATAAAATTTCCTTCATTACTTGACAGGAAATTCTATTCGCTGCTGTGTTACATTTCCTCTGCTGGCGGAACATGTTTATTATGACAATGACTCGACGCAGCTGAGTTCATAATTGGCTGCTAACCTGGCTGCGAGCACAACATAAAATCGAACAGCAAATAAGGAAAGGACATTTCCAGGAATAAACCTATAAAGGGAACTTTGTAGAAATATCAAATGAATTTGGTTTCCACGAGGATGGTTGCGCACTTTACGTCGAAGGTAAAAGTGCTGCACACGTAACTTCCGTTTACATTAACGTCCATAACACTAGGCGTCAAAATTAAAAGTAAAAATGTGTTGTTTCGTCATTGAGGCATAATTCATAAAATCAAGACAACTAATTTATTTATATTAGCTTTTATGTATTTATTTAGTAAAATTCCATTTTAATATTTGAACTATTATTTTCGTAGTACAGGTGTGATCGCGCCTAGTTATGCTTTAAATAAAACGTAATCAGTTTTTACCTAATTCGTAGTCTCCAAAATATTGAGAATATTTAAAAATCATTTTTGCTGACACGAGAAACTCCATAAAAATTGCAAAAATATTTTGTCTTATTTTTCTTCATGTAAAAGATCTATTTATAAATGTAGAAGTTATGGCCCTCCACAAATATTTTTAAACCACAACGTTTTTAATTTTTGGTTAAGTAGAAGAAGAAAATACATATATTAATGCTATATAAAACAATATTGGTATAATTTATAATAGAGAAGTAAACAAGGCAGATTTAAAGAAATTCTATAGATTAATATTGAAATTATGGTCCTTGTTGTAAAAGTAAAGATCGTGTCAAAAGATCGTATGTCATTTTTTCGAAAATTATGCTTAAATTGATTTAGTCATACGTGCTGACGACATGTACTTCTACTAGAAGGATCATAACTTTTATATTTATACATAGATTTTCTTCAAATAAAATAAAAATAAAATATTAGAAATTACAAAATAAAACCAAATAATCTGTGGCCGACCATATGATACACTCCACTTTCTAGCCGACTACAATTCAATTCGGTAAAAAAGTTAAATCGGGGAGGTTTGTTGTATGCGCCCTAATCATAGACCGATGTGATCTGACCTACTTTGTCAAATTGAGAAGGAAAAAGTAAAAAAGGCGTTAAGGCCGAACCTTATATACCCTCCACCATGGATTGCATTCTACAGAGGCTGTCGATTTTCGTAGAAGTGCAGTAATATTACAGGAAATATATATTTTTTTAATATAACCAAACAACAACAAATACAAATATTTAAAAAATAATTTTATAAACAAATATAACATTTTTATTATTTCAAACCACGCTTACAGGGCAAGTCTACCAATACGTTTACATATCGAAATAATACTTCAAGTCAACGTCAAAAAATAAATATTCTTATAATTATATTTAAAATTAGAGCTGTAATAGAGAAGAATGGGGCCCCATTTGCGTTATACCAAAGTACGGACATATGGGCATCTCCCAAACAAGTAAGGAAAGCCTAAAGTCGGACGGAGCCGACTATAGGATACACCCCACTTTCTATCTCATTACAACTCAATTCGGTAAAAAAGCGAAATCGGGAAGGATTTGTGGATTATGTAAATGTATGTGCTTGACAAAAAATGTTAAATCGGGAAGAACATTTGTATGGGGGTATATTGAAACCTGTAATGATGTGACCCCCTTTCACCATGTATGTTTATTGGTGAAATATAATATGTAAAGTTTGGCCAAAAACGGTTAAACATTCGGGAGCAACATTTGTATTGGGGCTATATCTTAATCTGAACCGATCTTACCCACATTCACAATAGGTGTTTCTAGTTCGATTAAAAAATATGGTGCCAATTTTAAAGAAAATCGGGTACAATATGTGGTTTGTAGAGCGGCAAAAGTCAAATCGGGAGCGACATATGTATGGGGACTATATCTAAATCTGAACCGATCTTACCCACTTTCTGCATAGGTGATTATAGTTGGATTATAGAATGTTTTGCCAAATTTAAAGAATATCGGGCTCAATATATAGTTTCTAGAGCGGAAAAAGTCAAATCGGGAGAGACATTTGTATGGGGGCTATATCAAAATCGGAACCGATTTCCTCCAAATTCAATACCAATCGTCCTTGGCCAAAGAAATTAACTTCTGCCAAATTTCTTGATAACACTGTGCAACATTTTTGAAGTCATTTCAAAATAACCATATACGGACACCGCTACATGATAAAAGACCAAAAAAAAAGACCCGTGTTTTTTTTTTTCCCCAAAGTCATGCACTTTTTTTTTTATGGGCCCCCAGAGATTTGAGGCCTCGGTGTAATTTTTGGAAAAAAGTGATCATATTCTCAGGCTCATATCTTGCAAACCGTTCGGAATTTTGATTTACTCTCTGAGGCAAAGTTCTAGCCCTTGTCATAAAGAACAAAAATTGTAAACATATAAAATCAAAAAAACTTCATCTTCAAGGTCAAAATCGCAAAAACTTAAAAAAATTCGATTTTTTTAACCTTTTTTCCCCTGTTCAGGTCCATAGGTAGCAAACGGCTGAAAATTCAGGGAAACAATCAACTACAAAAATGTACCTAAGATCTCAATAAACAACTTTCTAGAACATATGAACTTCCTAGGAATTATTCTTAACACCGTTTAGGTAGCGCTTAGGTAGCCGCAAAATTGAAAAATTTCCCAAAAAATTTTTTTTTCTATAACTTTGTCCGCTGAGTTCTCGTTGACGTCGCGCTGTGTACTGCCTCAATGTGAGCGTCGTGTCGCTTTTATATTGTGTGCTGCGGCTACATATGTGTTGTTAATGTTGTTGGTACAAATGGATTGCGACTACTTCGCTGCTTGGAATTGTCATGTGTTTTGTTAGTGCAAATTTTTGGACCGACGACTTTGTTGTTGTTTGTTGAATGGTATCGATGATGTCGTGTGGGTAAGAAATACTGGAATAAACAATTTTTCACTTTTGCGGCTACCTAAGCGCTACCTAAACGGTGTTAAGAATAATTCCTAGGAAGTTCATATGTTCTAGAAAGTTGTTTATTGAAATCTTAAGTACATTTTTGTTGTTGATTGTTTCCTTGAATTTTTAACGGTTTGCTACCTATGGACCTGAACAGGGCAAAAAAGGAAAAAAATCTAATTTTTGGAAAATTTTTCACTTTTGCGGCTACCTAAACGGTGTTAAGAATAATTCCTAGGAAGTTCATATGTTCTAGAAAGTTGTTTATTGAGATCTTAGGTAAATTTTTGTAGTTGATTGTTTCCCTGAATTTTCAACGGTTTGCTACCTATGGACCTGAACAGGGGAAAAAAGGTTAAAAAAATCGATTTTTTTATAAGTTTTTTGCGATTTTGACCTTGACGATGAAGTTTTTTTGATTTTATATGTTCACAATTTTTGTTCTTTATGACAAGAGCTAGAACTTTGCCTCAGAGAGTAAATTCCGAACGGTTTGCAAGATATGAGCCTGAGAATATGATCACTTTTTTCCAAAAATTACACCGAGGCCTCAAATCTCTGGGGGCCCATAAAAAAAAAGTGCATGACTTTGGGGGGAAAAAAAACACGGGTCTTTTTTTTTTGGTCTTTTATCATGTAGCGGTGTCCATATATGGTTATTTTTTTTCGTGTTGCACTGTGTAATCGGACAGCAATTGCGACCTGTAGAGTGCGAACAAGCTTAGATGGACAGCAGACGGACAGACGGACAGACGGACGGACGGACGGACATACTGACATCGGTAAATCTATTCAGCTGGTGATTCTAAGCCGATCCGTTTACTTAAAGGTGGGTCTAGCTCGATTATTTTTTGGTATTACAAACATTTGCGGAAAACTTACTTATAATACCCTAGTCCACGAAGTGGTGTAGGGTATAAAAAATAAATACCATAAATATTGCTAGATAATGGGTTCTACAGTTGGTTGTATTTCCATTCTATTTTAATTGCAAAAGTAATTAATTTTGAAAATCCATTATCATTATACTGCAAAATAACTTCATGATTCACCAAACTTGTGCCGTAAAAGTAAAAAGTACGAATTTGGAAATTTTTTTATTTTTGCGTTTCTATGCAGTCAGAGGAATTCTAGCTGCAACGATTTCGTTGCAACCATTTTTATCCCCTTTTTCCTATTTTACCCCCTTAAGAGTACGACTTTCTAAAGTCTCTTTATTTTACGTGTATAGAGGAATGTACATTAGGGCGTACCTCAAAAAAAAAGTTCGCCGTACACCTTCGAATATGAAGTATTATTGAAAGGTAGTTTCAAAAAAAAAATTTTTATTTTTTTATGCCGAACGTAGGGGTCGCGCTTTTACATTTTTCTATATAACTTGTATTTATAAACGGATTTTAAAGTGTGATACATCGATGTTTTTGTCTCGACGAGGCCGATTTTTTTGTCTTTGAAGTCATTGAGCTCAAGCACCCCCTTCTGGTACTTACCCATCATTTCTCAGTTGCTACTACCCTAATGTACCACTCTAATAATCGAAAATTAAAGCTCGCATAAAATCATGAATCATGTTTGAGCTCAATGACTTCAAAGACAAAAAAATCGGACAAAAACATCGATGTATCACACTTTAAAATCCGTTTATAAATGCAGAAGTTATATAGAAAAATGTAAAAGCGCGACCCCTACGTTCGGCATAAAAAAATAAAAAAAATTTTTTTGAAACTACCTTTCAATAATACTTCATATTCGAAGGTGTACGGCGAACTTTTTTTTTTTTACTTGTAACCTGGTACGCTCTAATGTACATCCCAAATTTCATTATTCTAGCTGTAGCCGCTTAGTTGATACTATTTTTATCCCTCTGTACCCATTGTATCCCGTGAAAGTACGAATATGGGAAGAACCTTTTAGTTTTCGTGTCTACACAGTCACAGGAATGTATACTCCGAATTTCATGACTCTAGCTGCGGACATTTGGTTGGTACTATTTTATCTCTTTTTTCATTTTAACCCATTTACGAATTTCGAAAAATCTGTTTATTTTTCGAGTCTGCGCAATCAGAGGAATGTATACACCGAATTTCATTATTCTAGGTGCAGCCGTTTTGTTGGTACAATTTTTATCCCCTTCCACCATTTTAACCCCAAAAAGTACGAATATCAACAAATCTGTTTATTTTTCGAGTCTACGCAATCAGATGAATGTATACACCGAATTTAGTTTTTCAAGGTGCAACCGCTTGGTTGGTACTTTTTATCCCTCCATTACCATTCTACCCCTTAAAAGTACGAATTTGGAAAAAATACTATCATATTATGTATCTACTCAATTAGAAGAATGTACACACCGAATTTCTTGTTTCTAGCTGTTGTCGTTTGATAGGTACCATTTTGATCCCTTTTTGCCCCATTTATAATGCACGTGTTTGTTGTTGTGGGAATGCGCATACCCAATATAAAGTAAGTACAAGCAGCCATATTGAAAAAGTGTACCAAAATACTATAAAATATTAGGGATTTTTATGGGTATTTTCAGTCCTTGTGAGGGATAAAATTTTCCCTTTGGACCGATTTCGTCCAGTTTCAATCCAAGCCGATCTACGACTATAAGACGCATTTATGGAAAATTTGGTCGTCCTATACCCCCATCCTTGAGATGGAATGTGTAAAAAGTTAAGTCGGCAGCGTAACTTGTATGGAAGTTATATATAAATCTGAAACGATTTGACCCATTTTCACCATGTATTTCTAGTTTAAATATTAGATATGTTGCTAGATTTGAAGAAGATCTGTTAAAATATGTGGTTTCTAGAGCGGAAAGTGTCAAATCGGGAGTGAAATTTGTATGCGAGCTATATATAAATCTGAACCGATCTGACCCACTTTGTCAAAACATGTTTCTAGTTCAAATATAAGATGATTTGCCATTTTTGAAGAAAATCTGTTAACACACAGTTCTGGCTACAATTGCGACAGACACTGCTAAATCGATTAAAAAGTGATTCTTAACAATGGATCGATCTCGCTTCCTTTTGGGTGTTAAAAACAAGTACACAAAGACAAAGGCATATAAACGTGCTGAAATACTCTAAATCTTAGAGGCAACTTCAGTCTTTGAAAGGAAAAATTTTCCCTGTGGACCGCTTTAGGCTACTATCATTCCCAACCGAACTAAAACTATAAGACACATTTTTGTAAAATTTCGTGCTTTCAGCAGACGGACGAACGGACATAAATTTTATGAATCCTCTTCGAATTTTATGACGATCAAGAATATAAATACATGCTTTATTGGGTCTCTGACCGATATTTCAAGGTGTTACAAACGGAATGACAAAATTAATATACCCCCAGCCAGTGGTGGAGGGTATACAAATAATAAATCATAAAAATATTAATATCGGTTTCGAGTTTACAACCCCAAAATATACCTGCAAATTGTATACACAACCCTTCTTTAAAATGTTTGTAAACTAGTGTAATCAAAAGTGGCTAAAGACTCTATATTAGGAGAATGGAATATGATTCTCTTTGGTACTTCAGAGAAAATTTCAAATTCTCTCTCACGTTTACTATGAGAGTTTCGACCAAAAATAACTTTTTACGGAATGATATGATTCCTTATTTATCCTACATTTGATTCATTTTTTATTTTTTAGGCTGAATATAATCAAAATTTTGTTATTTTTTCCTCTCTGATTTTGGGTTTTCAGCGTTGAATAGAAATGCCTACAACCCAAACTTGCTCGGGCAAGTTTACTTGTACCTTGAACGACAAATGCTATCTTCCTAATTGAGAGTTTTTTTACTGGATGTGGCAGCATTTCTGATATACACATTTGTAGTTTGTAGGTATGTTGCTGCATACATTTATGTGGTTTTACATTAGGTTGGATCTCGTTGGCAAAATTATTGAATTAAATAAAATCAGCAGAATCTGAAAAATTGCAAAGAAATAAAATATAGAAATGGTTCCAACCAAATCGCAGAAGCTAGAAGCATGGCATTCGGTATATACCACCGACTGTGTCGTGTCGTACCTTAGGGTGTATCCCTGGTACCGACCAAATGGCTTTAGCTGGAATCACGAAATTCTGTGTGTAGGCTCCTCTAGTTCTTAAATAGATCGATTGTACTGAAACTACCACAAATAACCCCTAATAGCTAGGGTACTTAAGCATATTATTTCAATACACTTGAGGTATTACTTTGGTACACAGGAATATCAGGCTGTTTAAAAAATCGGATAGCCTAGGGAGAGGCTATCAACGCACAGTGATAACTTACGGCCAAAACCCTATAACTTTTTTATTTACCATCATAAAGAAAGGAGCTAAGACGTCCAAAATTTCTATAAATGCATCTTAGAGCCGTAGATCGGTTGGGACTGTAACTGGTCGAAATCAGTCCAAAGGGAAAAATTTTTCCCTCACAAGCACTGCAAATACCCATAATAATCCCTAATATCTTAGAATATTTAAGTATGTTTTTCAATATGTCTACTTGCATTTACTTGATATTGTGATTGTTATTCGTGGGGGGTGAAATAGGGCGAAAAGGGATAAAAATGGTACCTCTCAAACGACAACAGCTAGAAACACGAAATTCAGTGTGTAAATTCCTCTAACTGAGTAGATACATAATACAAAACTATTTTTTCTAAATTCGTACTTTTAAGAAGTAAAATGGGAATAGAGGGATAAATATTGTACCAACGAAACGGCTGCATCCAGAATAATTAAATTCGGTGTATACATGTCTCTGATTGAGTAGAGACGTAAAATAAACTGATTTTTCGAAGTTTGTACTTTTTGGGGTTAAAATGAAAAAAGGGGACAAAAAATGGTACCAACCAAATGACCGCAGCTAGAGTCATGAAATTTGTAGTATACATTCCTCTGACTGCGTAGACACGAAAAATAAAAGTTTTTTCCAAATTTGTACTTTCAAGAGATACAACGGGTACAGAGGGATAAAAATGGTACCAACGAAACGGCTGCATCTAGAATAATTAAATTCAGTTTATACATGTGTCTGATTGAGTAGACACGTAAAATAAACTGCTTTTTCGAAATTTGTACTTTTTGGGGTTAAAATGGAAAAAGGGGATAAAAATAGTACCAACCAAATGACCGCTGCTATAGTCATGAAATTCGTAGCATACATTCCTCTGAGTGCGGAGACACAAAAAATAAAAGGTTTTTTTCCAAATTCGTACTTTCATGAGATACAACGGGTACAGAGGGATAAAAATAGTACCAACTAAACGGCTACTCCTAGAATGATGAAATTCGGTGTGTACATCCCTCTAATTGTCGTAATTTTAAGGGGATAAAATGGGAAAAAGTACCAACCAAGTGGCCGCAGCTGGAATCGTGGAATTAGGATAAAAACTTTACCAATTTAAGAAATGCAGGTATATTCGTGAAAATCGGTATTTACATTTCTCTGACAACGTAGACTAGCAACATAAATGGATTTTTCAAAATTTGTACTTTTAAGGGGCGGACGGAACAAAAAGAGAAAAAAATGGTACCAACTAAATTATTGCAGCTAGAAACATGGAATTTGTTATGTAAATTCCTCTGACCCTGTAGAAGCGCAGTAAAGTTGGATTTTTCGAAATTTGTACTCTTAACGGGCGGACGGGACAAAAAGGGATAAAAATGGTACCACCTAAAGCATTACAGTTAGAATCGTGAAAATTGGTATGTAAATTCCTCTGACCATGTAGAAGCGCAGTAGAAATGGATTTTTCGAAATTTGTACTCTTAAGGGGTGGACTGGACAAAAAGGGATAAAAATGGTACCACCTAAAGCATTACAGCTAGAATCTTGAAGATGGGTATGCAAATCCCTCTGACCATGTAGAAGCGCAGTAGAATTGGATTCTTCGAAATCTGTACTTTTAAGGGGGCCAGCGGGACAAAATGGGATAAAAATGGTACCACCTAAAGTACCGTAAAATTTGGTACGTAAATTACTCTGATCACGTAGAATTGCAATAAAATTGTATTTTTCGAAATAGTGATTTTTCAAAATGTCTATTTTTTGGGAAAGAGGATTAAAAAGTTATAAAGTGGCCGGCTGCATCAAGAAATATGACATCGAAGATCGAAAATGCTCTGCGTTTGTAATTATACCCTACACCACAGGGTCTATGTCTATGTGCATTTGTTTGTAACACCCAAAAGGAAGCGAGATAAACGATGGGTCTTTATTAAACCGAAACACTTTTTGCATTGATTTAGCCATGTCCGTCTGTTCTTGTAATCACGATACTGTTCGCAATTATTTGTCAGATTCTAAAAATTTTTGCTCGTCGAGGACGGACGCTATTTAATTTCAAGCAAATCGTTTCCGATTTAGATATAGCCCCCATACAAATGTTGCACCCGATTTGACTTTTTCTGCTCTAGAAGCCACATAATTGAAGCGATTTTGATCAAATTTTGCACAACATCTTATAGCTAAGTTAGAAACATCTGTGGTGAAAATGGATCAAATCGGTTCAGATTTAGATATAGCCACCATACAAATTTCGCTCCCTATTTGAATTTCTCCGGTGTAGAAACCGTTAATTTTAAGTGATTTCCTTCAAATTTGGCATAATAGCTAATATTTCGACTAGAAACCTTGCTGGTGAATATAGCTCTGATTTAAATATAGCTTCCATACAAATGTTGCTCCCGATTTGATTTTGTTTGCTTTAGAAACCACATCATTTAAGCGATTTTAATCAACTTTGGCCCAACTCCTCATACTTAAACTGTTCAACATATGTCAAATCGGTTCAGATGTAGATAGAGCACCAACTATTCAATCAATGTTGGCCGTAAAATTAAAAAATCCAAATTTGGAAAAATCTTTTTGTTTTGCGTGTCTATGCAGTCAGAGGAATGTATACACCGAATTCCATGAATCTAACTGCGGCCATTTGGTTTGTACCATTGTTATCCCCTTTGTCTCATTTTACCCCCTTAAGAGTACGACTTTCTAAAATCGCTTTATTTTACGTGTCTACGGAATAAGAGGGATGTACACACCGAATTTCATCATTCTAGCTGTAGCCGTTTAATTGGTACTATTTTTATCCCTCAGTAGCCATTGTAGCCCTTGTAAATACGAATTTGGAAAAAAGCGTTTATTCTTCGTGTCTACGCAGTCAGAGGAATGTATATTCCGAATTTCATGACTCTAGCTGCGGTCATTTGGTTGGTACCATTTTTATCCGCTATTGCCATTTTAACCTCAAAAAGTACGAATTTCGAAAAATCCGTTTATTTTACGTGTCTACGCAGTCAGAGGAATGTACCAGGTTGGTACCATTTTTATCCATCTATTCCCAATTTACCCCTTAAAAGTACGAATTTGGGAAAAATACTTTTACATTATGCATCTACTCAATTAGTGGAATTAACACACCGAATTTCGTGTTTCAAGCTGTTGTCGTTTGATATGTACCATTTCACCCCCTACGAATAAAAATCACTTTATGATGCACGTTTTTGTTATAGGGGCATACCCAATATCACAAACAGAGATATTGAAAAAAATATGCTTAAATACTCTAAGATATTGGGGGTTATTATGGGTATTTTTAGTCCTTGTGAGGGAAAATTTTTCCCTTTGCGCAGATTTCGCCCACTTTCAATCCCAACTGATCTACGACTATAAGACGAATTTATGGAAAATTTGGATGTCCTAGCTCCTTTCTATTAGATGCTGCGGGCTTTCCACTGACGGACGGAAGGACATGGCTACATCGTCTTTAAATTTTATGACGATCAAGAATATATATACTTTATAGGCTCTCAGGACGATATTTCAAGGTGTTCCAAATGGAATGACAAAGTTAGTATACCCCCATCCTGGAGGCGGAGGGTATTCAAATATTTTGCAACCGCTTTGGTTCTGAAATCGAAAAAGGACAATCAAAAATGTCTAATATCGGACAATTCCGACTGTACGACACTCAACTCCCTGCGTCTATGTAGGCTGGAACGATAATATACAAATTTGAACCATGTTATTATAAAATTTTAGGTAGTGCACATGTTTTTACCCCACATTATATTCTGTATTTTTTCTTTCGGCGAGCCATGCTAATATTCATGGAATAATCTTCAATTGGGTGAGTGGGTGCGTTTTCGTCACCGTGTATTGGCGTTGCTGCTGTGGGCCTTTTCTTTCATAGGAAAACAAACTGCCAGCAACAGTTCCGCTTGTGTGACATTTGTTGTAGAAAAAGGAAAATAGGAAAACATAGCCCGCCTTTAAGAATACCTTTTTGCTTTTGCAAATATTTAAGTCAGCAGAACACTTAAATGTTTCATGGTTGCGAGGTGACATAGAAATAAAGAGTGATTTTTTTGAGGTTAGGATTTTCATGCATTAGTATTTGACTGATCACGTGGGATTTCAGACATGGTGTCAAAGAGAAAGATGCTCAGTATGCTTTGACATTTCATCATGAATCGTCTTACAAACGAACAACGCTTGCAAATTATTGAATTTTATTATCAAAATGCGTGCTCTGTTAAGAAAGTTCATTGCGCGCTTCCATTTTATGGTCAGTTTAATCGACCCACTGAAGCGGCTATTCGGGCTATTGTGACTAAATTTCGCACCAACATTTACATTGTTGGACATTAAACCACCAACACGCTTACGTAGAGTGCGAACTGAAGAAAATATCGCAGCTGTATCGGCCAGTGTTAATGATGACCACCAATTTTCGATTCGTCGCCGTTCGCAGCAATTGGGTCTCTGTTACTCAAAAACGTGGAAATGCCAAAATTGGACTAAGCGGATGGACCACCTAAGACGCAGCCGCGGTCAACATTTAAATGAAATTATCTTCAAAAAGTAAATGTCATGGACCAATCTAACGTTTCAAATAAAGAACCGATGAGATTTTGCAAATTTTATGCGTTTTTTTTAAAAAAAAAGTTATCAAGCTCTTAAAAAATCACCCTTTATATACGCCTGTCATTGTGTGAAGAGAGGAACGACTATCGTCGCGTTAATCAAGAGCTATTATCATATCGAACATTGAAAAGGGTACCCGAGCACCCGTTTTAAGAAAACAAAGTGCCAGGTAATCAGAATTCTTTCTGATGCATATTTAGCGGTAAATGGGGTAATATTTATATTGGGCTGTCTTTAAGAGGGAGTTTCAATAAATAGACGAAAACACATCCTTTTATTCTAAAAAAAATTACATTTTATATCTTAACATAGCCTTTTACTAGTGTTGACTTTCTTCAATTTCATTATGTAGTACGATTTACCAAGTCCTCCAAAATATGCACTAATTTCCCCTACAACTTCAGCGTTCGTCGTGAATCTATTGAAACCAAGTCATTATTAAATTCTGGGAAGCGGAATACTTTTTTTCTCAATGTTTTGATAAATGTTCGTAAGCCACCAAAATTCACAACATCATAATTGCGATTCATCTATATATATTACTTATCATTGACCAGCCACAGACCAAACGGCTGAAGCCAGGTCAGGTCGTACTTTTAGGGGATAAAATGGGACAAAAAGGGATAAACATCGAAACTTTGTCCTGACTAAACGGCAGTAGCAACAAACATGAAATTCGGTGTGTTCCTTGCACTGACCATGCAGATGAGCTAAAAATAGGGATTTTTCGGAAGGAAAAAGACAAAAAGGGACAAAAATGCTACCAATTTAAGTATTGCAGCAATAGTCGCGAAAAAAAATTAAATTCTTCTGACCATGCATAAGCGCATTAAAATTGGATTTTTCAAAATTTGTACTTTTAAGGGTTGCGAAGGACAACATGGGATAAAAATGTTACTAATTTAAGTGTTACTAGTGCAGGTATAGTCAATCGATTTTTATACCCTCCACCTCCAGGATGGGGGTATATTCACTTTGTCATTCCGTTTGTAACACCTTGAAATATTCATCGGAGACCCCATAAATAGTACCAAACTAACGGCTGCACCTAGAATAATGAAATTCGATATATAAATTCCTCTGATTGAGTAGACACGTAAAATAAAAGAACTATCCAAAATTTGTACTTTTTGGGGTTCAAATGGAAAAACGGGATAAAAATAGTACCTACCAAATGACAGCAGCTAGAACCATGAAATTCGGAGTATACGTTCCTCTGACTGCGTAGACACGAAAAATAAAACGTTTTTTTCCAAATTAGTACTTTCAAGGGATACAATGGCTACAGGGGATAAAAATAGTACCAACTAAACGAATACAGCTAGAATTATGAAATTCAGTGTGTACATCCCTCTAATTGTGTAGATACGTAAAATAAAGAGATTACTACTCTATTGAGGGGGCAAAATTGGAAAAAGGGGATAAAAATGGTACCACCAAAATGGCCGCTGATAGAATCATGGAATTCGGTATATACATTCCTCTGACTGCATAGCCACGTAAAATATTTTTTTCCAAATTCGTACTTTATTTTGTTGCTTTTACGACAAAAAATTGTAGAATCATGAAGTTGTCTTTTACTGCGTACGTGAGAGATAAGGTATTTTCAAAATTTATACTTTTGAAATTAAAATAGGATGGAAATACAACCAACCAAACGACTGTAGCTGAAAATACACTCTATAACCCCCAATATTTAGGGTATTTATAATTGCTCCCTTATATTTACTTTATGAATTGAAGTATTATATCCATTATATATATAGTATACAAATATTGGCTTATTAATTAAATTTCTTATTTTCATACAGTTAAAATTTGTTGCGGACATTCCTCATAAAAGTTTTAGCGGGCGAAATGGGACAAAAAGGGATAAAATATGGTACCAATGATTAGACAACAGCTAGAATCATGAAATTCGGTGTGTACATCCCTCTAATTGCACAGACACGTAAAATAGAGGGATTTTTCGAAATTCGGACTTTTAAGGGATATAATTAAAAAGAGGGATAAAAATGGGACCTACCAAACCGCTGAAGTTAAAATCATGAAATTCGGTGTATACATTCTGACTATGAAGACTGGAAAAAGTATTTTTTTCGAAATTTTTACATTTGGGCGGAGAATGGGGCGAATGGGGATATCTTTAAAATTTATACATTTCTTATCACTTTGTCTGTATCTGAAAATGCTTCTTTCTTATGGCGACTGACAATCGCCTAATATTTAGGCATGTTCACTTTCACAATTTCAGCATTTTATTTATATATAGTAGTCGATTTTAAACAGTGCGCATAAGTATACATTATAGTTTGAAATAGTAAACAATTATAAAAATATCACAATTTTCGTAATATGGTACTGTGCTTCTATGTAAAGTCGACATCCTTTAATCTGCTGGTAATGCTGTGGAAAGCACTCCGTGGTGGAGGGTATATAAGATTCGGCCCGGCCGAACTTAACGCCTTCTTACTTGTTCTATATCCACCAGAAGAAACTACTTCAAGGGATCCAATGGGAATAGGGGGTTACGAATGGTACCAACAACACGGCTACAGGTAGAATGATGAAATTTGGTGTGCACATCCCTCTAATTTCGTAGACACGCAAATTATAGAGATTTTCGAAAGTCGTAGTTTTAAAGGGGTAAAAAAGAATGGTTAAGTTTTAAGGGCCGATGTTGATTTTGAATAAAACACAAATTATTATACCCTCCACCTCCAGGATCGGGTATACTAACTTTGTCTTTCCGTTTGTAATACCTTGAAATATCGACCTGAGACCCTATCAAGTATATATATTCTTGATCGTGATAAAATTCTAAGACGATCTAGCCATGCCCGTCCGTCTGTCCGTTGAAAGCACACTAGCATCTAAACGAAAGGATCAAGAACGTTCAAATTTTCCATATTTTTCTTATAGTTGTAGATCGGTTGGGAATGAAACGGGGCGAAATCGCCCCAAAGGGAAAAAATTTTCCCTCTCAAGGACTAAAAATACCCATAATAATCCCTAATATTTTAGCGTATTTCAGCATGTTTTTAGAATATGTATGTTTATATTTGCTTGATATTTGGTATGCGCATTCTCCTTATAGCAAAAAAGTGCACCATAAAGTGATTCTTATTTTTAGGGGGTGAAATGGGACGAAAAAGGGATACAAATGGTACATATTAAACGACAACAGCTAGAAACGCGAAATTCGGTGTGTACATTCCTCTAATTGAATAGATAAATAATATAAAAGTATTTTTTCAAATTCGTACGTTTACGGAGTAAAATGGGAATAGAGGGATAAAAATGGTACCAACCAACCGGCTGTACATAGAATAATGAAATTCGGTGTATACATTCCTCTGATTGCATAGACAAGTAAAATACACGGATTTTTCAAAATTAGTACTTTTTGAGGTTAAAATGAAAAAAAGGGATAAAAATAGTACCAATCAAACGACCGCAGCTAGAGTCATGAAATTCGGAGTATACATTCCTCTGACTGTGTAGACACGAAAATAAACTGATTTTTCGAAATTCGTACTTTTTGGGGTCAAAATAGTAAAAGGGGATAAAAATTGCACCAACCAAATGACCACAGCTACAGTCATGAAATTCGAAGTATACATTCCTTTGACTACGTAGACATGAAAAATAAAACGTTTTTTTCCAAATTCGTACTTTCAAGGGATACAATGGGTATGGAGGGATAAAAATGGTACCAACCAAACGTCTACAGCTAGAATGATGAAATTCTAATTGCGTAGAAACGTCAAGGGGGTAAAAATGGTACCAACCAAATGGAATCATGGATTTCGGTGTATACATTACTCTGACTGCATAGACACGCAAAATAAAAAGTTTTTTTTCCAAATTCGTAATTTTTCTTTTACGGCAAAAATTGCTTGAATCATAAGGGATAAGTGATTTTCAAAATTTGTACTTTTGGAATTAAAATAGAATGGAAATATAACCAACTGTAGCACCCACTATCTACCAATATATACCATAAATATTGGTAAATATTAAGCTTTTTGAAAATATAAATATAAGAATATTTATTTTTTGATTTGAAATAAATAATGGTTTGAAATAATTCAAATATTATATTTATTTATAAAATTATTTTTCCAATATTTGTATTTGTTTTGGTGATATATTTTCTATATATATATTTTCCTGTAATATTACTGCACTTCTACGAAAACCGACAACCTCTGTGGAATGCAATCCATGGTGGAGGGTATATAAATAGTATTGGTATGGTTCAATTATGTATGGAACAAAAAATCGGCCCAATGGCCGTCGCTACCTTGACGGTACACCTCCATCCGATGGTCAACATTTTTGATGACGCTGAGGCATAATTGAGGTTCTATGTCGTTAGTGTGCCGAATTATCCCATCCTTTTTGAATTGTTGCTGGCTTATCGACGTACACCGTTTCTTTCATATAACCCCAAAGAAAGAAGTCCAACGGTGTCAAATCACATGATCGTGCACGGCCATTGAATTTGTGGCGCAAGAGACCCATTGTTTCGTCAGTTGTGTGGCAAGTGGCACCGTCCTCTTGAAACCACATATCGTCCACATCCATATCTTCCAATTCGGGTCATAAAAATTTATCATCTCACGATAGCGAAGACCATTCACATTAACTGCCTGACCGGCCTCATTTTGGAAAAAATACTGCCATTCTTTGTGGGTGCATTGGTTTTGCGACAATCACTCTTGTATTATCATTCGCTCAAATGCGACAATTCTGCTTATTGACGAATCCCCTGAGGTGAAAATGTGTCTCATCTCTGAAGAATATTTTCTTCGAAAATTGATCATCCACTGTTGCCATTTCCTGCCACCATTCTGATCATTGACGACATTTAGAATGGTCAAGAGGCTTTAGTTCTTGAGTCAATTGCAACTTGTAAGCGTGTCAGCCACGCTATCCCGAACAGCAGCAATATTTTCTGGAGTACGAGCTGTACGAGCATGCACCGGTGTTTTCACATCTCCGACAAAATCACGAAGTGCACGACAATATGCCTGAAGGACTTTAACGCGTTGCTCGATTGTGTATCTTTCCATGGTTCAAATTGAGTTAGTCTGAAATTGAGAAATGTCAAATGAAATGCAGAAGGGACGTAGCAAAACCCGTCATATTTTGCACGTTTAAGAGGGCGTGGCAATTTGGTCCATCTTCGAGCATAAACGAAGTTTGGGGTAATATTACCATATGCAAATTTTGAATTGATTACTTAACGCATTTCGAGAGTTATCGTGTACACCAGCCAGCGAGACAGGCGGGGGGACGGCCATGGCTCAAACAGCTTAAAAAGTCATGAAACGAATTTGGTCCAAAAACGTGAGGCCTACATAGTCCAATTTCAAAATGTAAGCTCTCAGTGGTTTCCACCATCTTTATGCCCTATATACTACTACTCATCAATTTTTCGAAATGCGCCCACTGTGGCCGTCACAGTTTATGCAACAAAGTGCCATTAAGTCAATTGAGTTACGAGCAAAATGCTTTAACTCGACTTTCGGGGGTGGCAAATGTGCTATACCTTGGGTAAATGATAAATGCGCTAAAGTACCGCCAGCACATACATATATACATTAGCATGGGTCACGAAAATAAATTGCAGCGGTCACCCCCAGAAATGAAGATTAGATTGTTTAATGATGATCTGCAAAATATTTCTTCGCTGGGTCAAGCTATCTGTGAACTAAACGCTCCTGAAAACACCTTTAAAAATCATGTTTTTCCCGTGTAATTTTTTACGTTAAAATTTTTTATCTGAATTATCTGAAGACCCTTGGAAGCATTATAAATAAAAATTTTTATTCTTGTCTTAGAATAACTCAGTGATCGTATTATTGAACGTTTATGTTGATGTTTTGTGGTTGTTCAAGTTAACAGCAAAAAACTCATATTTCTTGGAAATATGTTGTAAGAGGTGCTATGAAAAATATGTAGAAGGAATCGATACATTTCGAATGATTCCTAAATGATGAAAGTAGGACGAACAAGTAAAAACGGAGTTAAGTTCGGCCGGGCCGAACTTTTTATACCCTCCACCATGGATTGCATTCCACAGAGGTTGTCTGTTTTCGTAGAAGTGCAGTAATAAAGGGTGTTTTTTATTGGGGTATAGAACTTTAAGTTGGCATCACTTTTTTAACTGGCGGCCATTTTGTCAGCTGTCAAGTGATTAATATTTAGTTTGGTTTGCCATTTCATCATGAACAACAAATCGTGCAAATTTATTTCGAAAGTAATGGTTCAGTTCGCGAAGTTCACCGCAAGCTCCGTCCATTTTATGGTCTACATAATCGTCCATCAGAGCAATTAATTCGGTTAACCATGGATCGTTTTCGCACTACGTTTACTCTATGTGATAATACGCATCCGCAGAGACGTCGAACAGTGCGCACCGAAGAAACAAACCAGAAACGTTAGGGGACTTGGAAGCCAACATTCGTGGCGTTATTGCCAACATACGGCCCCATATGCTCGAAAAAGTGGTTGAAAATTGGACCTGTAGAATTGGCTATATTCGAGCCAGCCGCGGCGGCCACATGCCCGAAATCATATTTAAACATTAATGGCTTAAAATTATCCTTCCAATAAAGCCAAATTGATGGACATTTAAACGATTTTCTTGTGTTTTATTTCAATTCGAAGTTCTATACCTCAATAAAAAACACCCTTTATTACAGGAAAATATAATTTTTTTAATATAGTCAAACCAAAACAAATACAAATATTGAAAAATTAATTTTATAAATAAATATAATATTTTAATTATTTCAAACCATTATTTATTTCAAATCAAAAAATAAATATTCTTATATTTATATTTTCAAAAAGCTTAAATGCCATAAATATTGGTAGATAGTGGGTGCTACAGTTGGTTGTATTTCCATTCTATTTTAATTCCAAAAGTACAAATTTTGAAAATCCATTATCAGACGTACATAGTGCAAAATAACCTAACTTCATGATTCAACCAATTTTTGCCGTAAAAGAAAAAGTACGAAATTGAAAAAAAAACTTTTTATTTTGCGTGTCTATGCAGTCAGAGGAATGTATACACCGAATTCCATGATTCCATTTGGTTGGTACCATTTTTACCCCCTTGAAGTTTCTACGCAATTAGAATTTTATCATTCTAGTTGTAGTCGTTTAGTTGGTACTATTTTTATCTCTCTGTACCATTGTATCCCTTGAAAGTACGAATTTGAAAAAAAACGTTTTATTTTTCATGTCTACGTAGTCAAAGGAATGTATACATCGAATTTCATGACTGTAGCTGTGGTCATTTGGTTGGTGCAATTTTTATCCCCTTTTACTATTTTGACCCCAAAAAGTACGAATTGCGAAAAATCTGTTTATTTTCCGTGTCTTCGCAGTCAGAGGAATGAATACTCCGAATTTCATGACTCTAGCTGCGGTCATTCGATTGGGTCTATTTTTATCCCCTTTTTTCATTTTAACCCCAAAAAGTACGAATTTTGAAAAATCCGTGTATTTTACTTATCTATGCAATCAAAGGAATGTATACACCGAATTTCATTATTCTAGGTACAGCCGTTTGGTTGGTACCATTTTTATCCCTCTATTTCCATTTTACCCCTTAAAAGTACGAATTTGGAAAAAATACTTTTATATTATGTATCTACTCAATTAGAGGAATGTACACACCGAATTTCGTGTTTCTAGCTGTTGTCGTTTAATATGTACCATTTTTATCCCTTTTTTGCCCCATTTCACCCCCTACAAATAAGAATCACTTTATGGTGCACGTTTTGGCTATAAGGGGAGTGCGCATACCAAATATCAAGCAAATATAAACAGAATTATTCAAAAAACATGCTTAAATACGCTAAAATATTAGGGATTATTATGGGTATTTTTAGTCCTTGTGAGGGAAAAAATTTTCCCTTTGGGCCGATTTCGCCCCATTTCAATCCCAACCGATCTACGACTATAAGACGCATTTGTGGAAAATTTGAACTTTCTAGCTGCTTTCGTTTAGATGTTAGCATGCTTTCAACAGACGGACAGACGGACGGACGGACATGGCTAGATCGTCTTAGAATTTTATGACGATCAAGAATATATATACTTTATAGGGTCGCAGGTCGATATTTCAAGGTGTTACTAACGGAATGACAAAGTTAATATACCCCCATCCTGGAGGTGGAGGGTATAAAAATGAGGTCACTGATTTCATGTTTGTAAAATAATTAAAATACAGGAGATGGATTTTCACAGCCAAAATGTTCCAACTCTTTTTACAAAAATGAGAGCTGCGGAGTCAATTTCCAACCGACGTTCATCATTTTGACATCATTCGAAAGGTTTTGACTGGCGCTATTCCAATAATGCGACCACTAAGTTACTCTAAGACAAGAATTAAAATTTATATTTAAAGTGCTTTGAAGGGTCTATTATTTCAGAAAAATTAATTTGACAAAAAGAACAAATTTGTAATTTGGCAAAAAACATGCTTTTTAGGGCTATTTTCAGGAGCGTTTAGCTCACAGATGGCCTGACCCAGTAACGAAATATATCGCAGATCATCATTAAGCAATCCAAAATTTACTTTTCGTGTGGTGACCGGAAATTGTTTTTCCATTTGTATGAACCGCGACCCAGCCTAACATACATACATAACTACGAATTAAATTCACATTAGGGATGACATGTCGAGAGAAGTTTTAAACAAAAAAAAATGTCACGATATTAAATTTTGAAACTAATCGTTAGTATTTGAAAGTGTTGCAAACAGAATAATAATACTACTATACCCCCATGCTATGGTGGAGGGTACGAAAATATGAATATCTATAAGAGATAACCAACACATGTTGGCATACCTTTGTGGACATTCCGGAGATGAATCCGCTCAAAACACTTTTTAACGCAATCATAGCGCAACTTCAATCTTGGCAGTATAGCGTGGCCACTATATAAATAAATGGCCACTACCGCAGACCTCAGCTCGTCAACACTTCAATGAACTTTCCCGTGTTACTTTTATTCTATCCACCACCACCCCCACCCCACAAAGTAAGCAAAAACTTCTTTTGTATTTTTTGAATATATGGTCCGAATGGGATATTTAAAAAAATATGTATTTTCATATTGTCCGAATGGGATATCTAAAAATCCCGGCTATGTAGCACTGTTGTCCCTACCAGCGCATACACAAGATACATGCTCATTGTAAATTTCGTGGAAACCACGTAACATGTGCTGTGCAAAATATTGAATGTGCAGCAACGCAAAATGGATAAAATTATAAATTCTTGGATTACTGAGAGAAATAAAATATTTTAACAACGTGCTGCGAACATAAAATTTATAATACCTTCTTGACAGTAACTGGAAAAATTGCACAAACAAAATGTCAAATTTTAAATATATTAAATCGCCTGTACGAAATTTTTTCTCTCTTATTTTTAAAGCAATTTATACACACATTTAATTGATTCAAGAAATGCGTTTGTTCCTTTTTTGAAAACAAAGAATAAAAGAAAACTACTGAGCTATTCAGAGCTACGCCTCTCAAGTATGGTGCTTCAGTTAATTTCAGGAAGTAGACACAATCCAGAGATTTTTTATTAAAAAACTTTCAAAATTACCAAGAAAACACACTCAACTATATTTAAATATCAGAGACCGCTGCAAAGGAGAGTCACATTAACCTGTTCAAAAGTTATGCATTTTTATACCCTCCACCTCCAGGATGGGGGGTATACTAACTTTGTCATTCCGTTTGTAACACCTTGAAATATCGACCTGAGGCCCTATAAAGTACATATATTCTTGATCGTCATAAAATTCTAAGACGATCTAGCCATGTCCGTCCGTCCGTGGGTCGGCCCGTCTGTTGAAAGCACGCTAGCATCTAAACGAGAGGAACTAGAATGTTCAAATTTTCCACAAATACGTCTTATAGTCGTAGATCGGTTGGGATTGAAACGGGGGCGAAATCGGCCTAAAGGGAATTTATCCCTCACAAGGACTAAAAATACCCATAATAATCCCTAATATTTTAGCGTATTTAAGCATGTTTTTTGAATATGTCTGTTTATATTTGCTTGATATTTGGTACGCGCATTCCCCTTATAGCAAAAACGTGCACCATAAAGTGATTCTTATTTGTAGGGGGTAAAATGGGGCAATAAAGGGATAAAAATGGTACATATTAAACGACAACAGCTAGAAACACGAAATTCGGTGTGTACATTCCTCTAGTTGAGTATATACATAATATAAAAGTATTTTTCCAAATTCGTACTATTAAGGAGTAAAATGGGAATAGAGGGATAAAAATGGTACCAACCAAACGGCTGTATCTAGAAATAATGAAATTCGGTGTATACATTCCTCTGATTACATAGAAAAGTCAAATACACGGATTTTAAAAAAGTCGTACTTTTTGGGGTTAAAATGAAAAAAAGGGATAAAAATAGTACCAATCAAATGACCGCAGCTAGAGTCATGTAATTCGGAGTATACATTCCTCTGACTATGTAGACACGGAAAATAAACTGATTTTTCGAAATTCGTACTTTTTGTGGCCAAAATAGAAAAATGGATAAAAATAGTACCAACCAAATGACCGCAACTAGAGTCATGAAATTCGGAGTATACATTCCTTTGACTACGTAGACATGAAAAATAAAAGGTTTTTTCTAAATTCGAACTTTCAAGGGATACAATGGGTACGGAGGGATAAAAATGGTACCAACCAAACGGCTACACCTGATTGCGTAGACACGTAAAATAAACAGATTTTCGAAATTCGAATTTTTTGGGTTTAAAATGAAAAAAGGGGATAAAAATAGTACCAATAAAATGACCACAGCTAGAGTCATGCAATTCGAAGTATACATTCCTCTGACTGCATAGACACGGAAAATAAACGGATTTTTCGAAATTCGTACTTTCAAGGGATACAATGGGACAGAGGGATAAAAATAGTACTAACTAAACGACTACAGCTAGAATGATGAAATTCTAATTGCGTAGAAACGTCAAGGGGGTAAAAATGGTACCAACCAAATGGGCGCAAATGGCACGCAAAATAAAAAGTTTTTCCAAATTCGTAATTTTTCTTTTACGGCAAAAAAATTTCATTTGAGTCCACAAGTTAGGTTATTTTGCACTATGTACTTCTGATAATGGATTTTCAAAATTTGTACTTTTGGAATTAAAATAGAATGGAAATACAACCAACTTCTACCAATATTTATGGTATTTAAGCTTTTTGAAATATAAATGTAAGAATATTTATTTTTTGATTTGAGATAAATAATGGTTTGAAACAATATTTGTATTTGTTGTGGTTTGGCTATATTACAATTTTATATTTTCCTGTAATATTACTGCACTTCTACGAAAACCGACAACTTCTGTGGAGTGCAATCCATGGTGGAGGGTATATTCGGCCGGTCCGAACTTAACGCCATTTTTACTTGTTTTTGCTCAAAAATTTTAATGAAAATTCGTGCTTTTTTAATCAGCTCCCTACCATGGACAATAACTATAACTTTCTTGAAAAGAAAACATTTTGTCTGAATCTTTCAGGTCTTGCCTTAGATTAGAGACCGCTGCAAATGAGAGTCACATTTACACTTTAAGCTTACAACTGAAATACACCTGAAAAATAATGACCGGTTCTCTGACAATAGACTGTCAAAATAGCTCTCATATTTACTACTGCAACAGGAATTGTTCTGGGTAAAATGATATGTAATGACATGTTAATACATTTCATTACTAGTGATTTCATTTGAGTCCACAATTAAATGAAAATTGTCAGTGCCACGCCCAAAGACCAAATAAAATTTGTAGTTTTTTAAGATTTTGCGAAATTTTTGATAAGAAATATTTTATTTTTTAATCGATGACAAAAGGCTATTATAACTTTAAAAATAACTTAAAGTTAATATCGGCCCAATAGTTCAATGAGCTCGCATGCCATGAAACCTTACACCCCTAAAGTATGCATTAAATAAATTTTCGAAAATACATTGACAGAGAACACCGAAGAGAGTATTGCTTCATTTTTGGCTTAGAAGGTTTTACCATTTCAGTAATTAAATCGATGTTGGCAGCTGCAAGCAGAATATTATTTTTAAAATGAATAAATAAGAAAATAGTTTTACAATATTTGTAAATGTCGAGGTATCGGTCGGCCTCGCGAATACAATTTTTTTTACTGTAGAAAATTACCAACACTTAATAAATACAACCTTCGGGTAAACCTGTGCCTGAAAAGGAAAGCAAAAACGTAATTACACTTTTTAAATGCAAAAGAACACCTCAAGAGCTCCTATTTTCTACGAACTAAAGGAAATTCCAATACGATACATGGTTTCCGAGATACATTCCAATAAAATAACCTCCATTATGATGACAGTTTACAACTGTTTTAGTATTTATGAACTTTAAATGCATCCATAGCTAAATTTAACTGCGATATTGGCAAAATCTTTTAGAATAACCTTAATAGGAATGTTCTTTGTAAAATTCAATCAGTAAAGTCGAGATTTGGATATATGAAATTTGGAAGTTTTTACCGCTGATAATAGATTGTGCGATGTGGAGTATTGAATTTATCAAAAAGGTAACTCATTCTGAGTAGAAGAAGAATTCACTTCCATCAGTTCGGGAAATGGGAATATGTCCTGCTTTTGAAGTGTTCCGAAAAGTAGTACTGGACGAGTAAGAGATGATCCAAATTGTAGATGGCCAAAATAAAGAAGACTGAAACCATACAAATAATTATTTGAAATGTTCAGTGAACTATAGGCAAACTAAATATTAGAGTAAACTTATTGCTAAGTTTTCAAGTAAAACCTAATACCAAAATTTTCTTTAAAATATAATATACCTGCATATACACAAACTTACATATGCAACTCAATGAGCTGTTTGTAAGGTGGCATGTGTGCTTTATTACTTGGTGCTATTTTTTAAACGGATATTCGGCAAGAGAGTTGTGCTTCTCATTCGTTTCTGAGAATCATTTAGTTAAAGAGCCCGGGTATGTTGTTGAAAAGTCGCTGTGAAGACACCTGACGAAACCTTTCACAATTAATAAATGTGCAGCGAAGTAATAAATGTCACCACATAAACATACATTTGCATTCTATAGAATATAGATGCAAAATGGTCTTGAGCCAGGTGAATATTCCAGTTAAAATCGATTATTAATAATACTAGCAGAACCCGCTACTTCGCACGCGGAAAAACCATTTATTTGTTATCAATTTAGTCCATCTCTTTTTTTCGATAGTCTTTATTGAATTTTCTTTAGGTGAATATAGATAAATCTAAAATAGTAATTTCGAGACCTCCTATTAAATAGCACTCATACACAGTCAAAGGAATTTGCTTGTCGAATTGCACTATTATAGATGAATTCCCTTCGTATGTATCGCTTTTATCAGAGCCTTTTATATACTCGATCTCATGTTTCTAGATGCTGCCGGCCATTTTATAACTTTTTGCAACTCTTTCCCAAAAACTAAACATTTTGAACAAGTAAGGAAAGGTTAAGGTCGGACGGGGCCGACTATATAATACCCTACACCAATCCTTGTGTTTATACCTCGCTTTGATTACTAAACCCAGGTATTAAATTATGCAGTTACTATAAATTCATCTTTAGTCAAATTTAATGAATATGGTAAATAATAAAGAAATTTATCCAACTTTACAGCAGATATTCCGAGTAAAGTAAATATAACATGATATGGATAAATTGATCTAGATCCAATGATAAATACAGATTATACAGCGGTAATAGGATGAATCGGACGGACATTTGAAGGGGGACAATAACAACAATTGAGACCTGTGCCAAAACATGCACCTATATATTTCTCATTCACGGTAGGTAGTTAAAACATATAATGATCTGCAAAATTTGATGAAGATCCAAAGTAAGATGTGGTTTCTAGATCTGTAATAGAGAAGAATGGGGCCCCACTTGGGTAATACCAAAGTATGGACACATGGGCATCTCCCAAACAAGTATGGAAAGGCTATAGACGGACGGAGCCGACTATATGATACACCCCACTTTCTATGTCACTACAATTCAATTCGGTAAAAAAGTGAAATCGGGAAGGATTTTTGAATCCTGTAAATGAAGTGTTTGACAAAAAATGTTAAATCGGAAAGGACATTTGTAAGGGGGTATATTGAAACCTGGAACGATGTGACCCGCTTTCACCATAGGTGTTTTTAGTTCGATTATAAGATGTTGTGCCAATTTTTCTAGAGCGGAAAAAGTGAAATTGGGAGCGACATTTGTATGCGGACTGAACCGATCTTACCCACTTTCAGCATAGGTGTTTCTAGTTCAAATTTAAAATGATTTACCAATTTTAAAGAAAATCGGGTACAACATGTGGTTTCTAAAGCGGAAAAAGTGAAATCGGGAGCGACATTTGTATGGGGGCTATATCTAAATCTGAACCAATCTTACCCACTTTCAGCGTAGGTGTTTCTAGTTCGATTATAAAATGTTGTGCCAATTTTAAAGAAAATCGGGTACAATGAGTGAATTTTAGAGTGGAAAAAGTCAAATCGGGAGCGATATTTGTATGAGGACTATATCTAAATCTGAACCGATCTAACCCGTTTTCGCCACAGGTATTTCTAGTTTGATTATAAAGAGTTAAGCCAAATTTTAAGAAAATCGGGTACTGTATGTGCTTTATAGGGCGGAAAAAGTCAAATCGGGAGCGACATTTGTATGGGGGCTATATCTAAAGCTAAACCGATTTCCTCCAAATTCAATACCGATGGTCCTTGGCCAGAAAAAATAACTTCTGCCAAGTTTCATGACAATCGGACAACAATTGCGAGCTGTAGAGTGCGAACAAGCTTAGATGGACAACAGACGGTCGGACGGACAGACAGGCATCGGTGATCGGTGGTGATTCTAAGCCGATCCGTATACTTAAAGCTCAATTATTTCTTGAAATATTTGGCGCGAATCTAACTTATAATACCCTAGTCCACGAAATGGTGTAGGGTATAAAAATCTCTGTAGCTAGCATGTGTTCTCGTTTCTCCCCCAAAAAGCTTGTATTTGATTTGGCATAAGTACAAATTTTGAAATATCCATTTATGTTCCGCGTTTACGTAACTAAAGAGCTATCCCTTTCGTTATCCCTTTGTCCCGCACTCCCCTTAAAAGTACAAATTTCGAAAAATCCAATAGAACTACAGCTACGTGGTCAGAAGAAATTACTTATAAAAATTCAAGATTCTAGTTGCAGTACTATAGTGGGTACCATTTTTATCCCTTTTTGTTCAGATCGCCCCTTAAAAGTGCAAAAATACATTTATTTTGAGAGTTACGAACCGAATTTCACGATTCTAACTGTAATACTTTAGTTGGTAACGTTTTTATCCCTTTTTCTACCGCTCACCCCTTAAGTGTACAAATTTCGAAAAATTCTTTTATGTTGCGCGCCTACATTGTCGGAGAAATGTAAATACCGATTTTCACAAATATAGCTACATTACTTAAATCGGTACCATTTTTTCTATCTTTGTTTCTTTCCACCCTTTAAAGTACAAATTTCGAAAAATCTCTTTTTGTAGCTCATCTGTATGGTAAGTGCAAGGCTCACGACATGCTTCTAGCTACTGCCGTTTAGTCAGGACAAAGGTTCGATATTTATTCCTTTTTGTCCCATTTTACCCCCTAAAAATACCAGTTTCGTAAAACCCTTCCTTAGTCGGCGTCCACGTTATATTTAAGAACTACCCTGAAAAAATGTATCCCTCACAAGAACTGAAAATATCCCACAATGCAATCGGAGGAATGTAGACACCAAATTTCATTATGTCATGCGCAGCCGTTTGGTTGGTACCCCCTTTTTTATCACCCTATTCCCATTTTACCCCTTAAAAGTACGAATTTGGAAAAATACTTTTATATTATATATCCACTCAAATAGAGAATTTTTATTATACCGTGGTGTAGGGTATAATAAAAATTCGTTGGCTAGTGTATTATAAGTTAGTTTCGCCCCAAATGTTTGTAACACCAAGAAATAATCGAGCTAGACCCACCTTTAAGTATACCGATCGGCTTAGAATCACCAGCTGAGTCGATTTAACGATGTCTGTCTGTCCGTCCGTCCGTCCGTCCGTCCGTCCGTCCGTCCGTCCGTCTGTCCGTCTGTCCGTCTGCTGTCCATCTAAGCTTGTTCGCACTCTACAGGTCGCAATTGTTGTCCGATTGTCATGAAACTTTGCAGAAGTTATTTTTTCTGGCCAATGACCATCGGTATTGAATTTGGAGGAAATCGGTTCAGATTTAGATATAGCCCCCATGCAAATGTCGCTCCCGATTTGACTCTTTCCGCCCAATAAATCACATATTGTACCCGATTTTATTTAAATTTTGGAGAACATCTTATAATCCAACTAGAAATACGTATGCAAAAATTGGGTAAGATCGGTTCAGATTTAGATATAGCCCCCATACAAATGTCGCTCCCGATTTGACATTTTCCGCTCTAGAAACGACATATTGTACCCGATTTTCTTTAAATTTTGCAGAACATCTTATAATCCAACTAGAAACACGTATGAAAAAATTGGGTAAGATCGGTTCAGATTTAGATATAGCCCCCATACAAATGTCTCTCCCGATTTGACATTTTCCGCTCTAGAAACGACATATTGTACCCTATTTTCTTTAAATTTTGCAGAACATCTTATAATCCAACTAGAAATAAGTATGCTAAAATTGGGTAAGATCGGTTCAGATTTAGATATAGCCCCCATACAAATGTCGCTCCCTATTTCACTTTTTCCGCTTTAGAAACCACATATTGTACCCGATTTTCTTTAAAATTGGCACAGCATCTTATAATCCAACTAGAAACTCCTGTGCAAAAATTGGGTAAGATCGGTTCAGATTTAGATATAGCCCCCATACAAATGTCGCTTCCGATTTGACATTTTCCGCTCTAGAAACGACATATTATACCCGATTTTCTTTAAATTTGGCAGAACATCTTATAATCCAACTAGAAACACGTATGCAAAAATTGGGTAAGATCAGTTCAGATTTATATATAGCCCCCATACAAATGTCGCTCCCGATTTGACATTTTCCGCTCTAGAAACGACATATTGTACCCGATTTTCTTTAAATTTTGCAGAACATCTTATAATCCAACTAGAAATACGTATGCAAAAATTGGGTAAGATCGGATCAGATTTAGATATAGCCCCCATACAAATGTCGCTCCCGATTTCACTTTTTCCGCTCTAAAATCCACACATTGTACCCGTTTTTCTTTAAAATTGGCACAACATCTTATAATCGAACTAGAAACATCTATGGCGAAAGTGGACAAGATAGGTTCAGATTTAGATATAGCCCTCATACAAATGTTGCTCCCGAATGTTTAACCGATTTTGGCCAAATTTTACATATTATATTTCACCAATAAACAGACATGGTGAAAGCGGGTCACATCGTTCCAGGTTTCAATATACCCCCATACAAATGTCCTTTCCGATTTAACATTTTTTGTCAAACACATACATTTACAGGATGCAAAAATCCTTCCCGATTTCACTTTTTTACCGAATTGAATTGCAATGAGAATTGTTTGGGTGATGTCCATATGTCCATACTTTGAAATGACTTTGGTATACTACTGTATAATTTGTATTTGTCTGTCGGACAGTTAGATCATTTACCATATTATTTACCATACTCGTTAAATTTGACTGAAGATGAATTTATAGCATATAAATTATATGAATATAAATAATTTGTTTGAACTACATAAAATTGCTCCCATGAAATACCTGGGTTTAGTAATCAAAGCGAGGTACATACGCAGGGAGTGGTGTAGGGTATTATATAGTCGGCCCCGCCCGACTTTAGCCTTTCCTTACTTGTTTTTTTTATTTTTATCCCTTTTTGCTCCATTTCACCCTCTACAAATAAATATCATTTTATCGTGCAGGTTCAAAATCAAAAACATATAATTAGACATATTCAAACAACATGATGAAATACTCTAAATATTATGTGCATTTTAAATCCTTGTGAGGAAAAAATTCCCTGTGGACCGACTTCACCCAACAACTATAAGACACATTTATGTCAAATTTGTACCGATTAGCTCCTTTCGTTTAGATGCTAGCTGGCTTTCAACAGATGGATAGACGGACGGTCGGACATGGCTAAATTGTCTTAGAATTTTATGACGATCAAGAATATATATACTTTATAGGGTCTCAGGTCGATATTTCAAGGTGTTACAAACAGAATGGCAAACTTAGTATACCCCCATCCTCAAGGTGTAGGGTGAAAAAAGACATTTGGATTTGGATTATTAATAAGACTAAAAATAACATACCTAAATTGTGATTGTCTTCTTTTCATTAGCGTTCACAAGATAGCACCTAAGCGACCTTGAAATTTGTGTGCCTAAATAATTTAATTCAATGTCTTGGGTATTCCTTTCTCAACTGACGGATTAGCGTGAGGATGAATATATTATAAAAGAAATGGTTTCACATGCGAGTCACTTACTAGGCGAAGTGTTTGTGTGTGTGTGTCACAATTGGTTTAAATGTTCAAATATGAAAACAAATATATACATAATACGCTGCGGTGATAAAAATACAGGGTGCGGCTAAAGTAACTATATGATTTGTTTTTTAAATAACTATTGAATGGAATGAAAAAAAAACAAAAAAAATTATGATAAAAAGAAAGTTTATTTTATGTTATTTTTTACATTAATTATGAAAAATAATATCAGTTAAATGAGAACCGTTTTCTCTAACGCAAAAATGTGCTCTTTTTATGGCCTTTTCCATAACTTTGTTGAGTGTTTCTTGTGGTATACGATCAATTTCTTCTTGAATGTTGTCCTTTAGTTGTAAAGATTTCTGATGAAGATTTTTGGGATTTTGGGATCCCCAAAATCTGTTGTTTTGTTTATTTACGAAACCGTTCAAGTGAAAATGCGCTTCGTCGGTCATCATTAAATTTGACAAAAAATTTTCATTTTGATCAACGAGATTTAAAAGTGCTCTAGCAAATTCCAAGCGCAATTACGCAATTGTATAGCGTTCCATTTTTAAATATTCTCCCAAGTTTAATTTCTGAAATAGGAAAAAAGAAAAAGTTAAATACTCGCAAGCACCCTGTATATGGTGCATTGCATGCATGATTTGAGGGCAAGCAGAAGAATTGTAAAGTGTTCACTGAGATCATGCGTTTTGACAGCATTAGATTTCTTCTAGTGAAATTCTCGTAAGCCATATGTCTATACCAATAAACCACAGTCGAACGTCAACCTGATCAGTGAGACAATGTTATTGGAAGTTACAACTCTTTTCATGCTACCACTGGACATTTGACAAATGTCATATTCCAGAAATAAGATTATATATGGGTCTTTCAAATTAAAAAATTATTCCGCTAATAGCTCAAACACAGCTTGCTTTTTTCATTTAAATATTAGTCCATCCTTTATTGTATAGTCCTTGTTAAGTAAGTGATAGTTATGCGAGTAATCTGGCGCGCAAAGACCCATATGTGTTTATAGCATATATGCTACAGTTGAAGTACTACTCATAAGGACTGACACAAGAAGAATCTGCTCAAATGGCAAGACGAGACAACGTTTCATTAAAATTAAACATTTTAAGTGATTTGTTGTAGTTGTTGTTACTGTGGCTGTCACTGTTGATGTTACTTTGTCATGGAAATGTTTAATAATTGAAATTTTCTTATCTAAGGGTACTAAGGGAAAAAATTGAAAGGAGGGATAAAAATGGTACCAACCTAACCGCTGACTGTGTCGACCCAAAACATAAAATAAAAAACTTTTAGGCGGAAATGGGGCGAAAGGGATACAAATGGTTGCATTTGAAATAGTGAAATTCGGTGTGCACATGACGACGACTGCGTACACTCGGAAAATAAAGATATATTTCGATATTCGTCTGTCCAAGATATTGGAAAAC
Organism: Polietes domitor; assembly: GCA_947397865.1. NCBI lineage: Eukaryota > Metazoa > Arthropoda > Insecta > Diptera > Muscidae > Polietes > Polietes domitor. The sequence goes on along the minus strand of OX377620.1, from coordinate 168,527,179 downwards.
CGGCCGGGTTTGATGTTGAAAAGTCGCTGCGAAGCCACTTGAAAAGACTTTTGACATGGTCGAAATCATGATCGTGGTAGTCTGCAGCCAAGTAATAAATGTCACCATGTCATTTGTAAATAAATTTGCATTCTATTAAATATAGATGCAAAATGGTCTTGAGCCAGGACAATATCCCAGTTCAGATATTGGAAAACTTAATGGACAACCAAATGAGATCATATATCAACCAAAAGAAGCTTTTATCTGATATCCAGATAAATCTGAAACGCACTTGTTCAACTACTAGACGTAGTTAAAGGTATACGACAAAAAACTGTACTCCAATGTGGTGTCATTATACCCTCACTCTACAGAGTTGGAGGGTATATATCATTTGGCACAGAACAACAGTGTAACGCATTGAAGGAGTGACTTAAGACCCCGAGTATGTTTGGACCAAATCCATTTCACAACTTTTTAAGTTGTTTGAGTCATGTCCGTCCGACCGCCCGTCTGTCTGGCTAAGGAATCAATTCTGCACATGATAATATTTTTCCCAAACTTAGTTTAAGTTCGAAGATGTGCGAAATTGCCACTCCCATTCTGGTACCTCCCAAACAAATGACCTATATTCCTATGTCAAATTAAAACTTATGTATCGTCCACACGGATATTCGGAATCGGCTATATTTTGGTATTTGATAAAGATTGTATAATCACTTTAAGAGTGCAGAATATGGCGGGTATTGCCACGCCCCTTCTTGTAAGGAAAGTAAGGAAAGGCTAAAGTCGGGCGGGCCGACTATGTGATACACTCTACTTTCTATCGGAATACAATTCAATTCAGTAAAAAAGTGAAAACGGGAAAATTTTTTGTATGTTTCCTAAACACAGGTCCTGGTCCAATTTGTCAAATCGAGAATAATATTTTTTCGGGGCTATATCCAAACATGGAATGAAGTGACTAACTTTCACAATAAGTTCTTCCAGTTGAAGTATAACGTGTTATGCTCAATTTTAAGAAATTCTCTGAAAATAAGCGGGTTCTTTGGGAACGAAATTTGTATGAGAGCTTTATGTAAATCTGAATCGATGTGACCCATTTTCACCGTGGGAGTTTCTAGTTGAAATATAAGATATTTTGCAAGACTTGAAGAAGATCTGTTAAAATATGTGGTTTATAGAGCAAAAAAGTCAAATCGGGAGCGAAATTTGAATGGGAGCTATATATAAATCTGAACCGATCTGACTTATTTTCACCATAGGTGTTCCTAGTTTAAATATAAGATGTTTTGCCAATTTTGAAGAAAATCTGTTAAAATATGTGGATTCTAATCCACATTTACATAAAATATGCATATCTCTATGTAAAATATGTTAACATAAAATTATTTATATCGACATTTTAAAAATTTCTATCATGAAAATGATTTGTGTGAAGTCGGCATTCAATTATAACGAACCGATCAAAATATGATTTTGCATAAAAATCCGCTGTCTAGTTATAATTTTTATAAGCATGATCGGAATACTATGAAATTGGATATTTGGCAATGCTATTATATATGCTGCATTCATGTGGAATATGGGCGATATTGCCACACCCGTTCTGGTACCTCCCACACAAAGTGGCATAAGCCTTGGTTAAAATAAAATCGATATAACTTCCATATGGGTAGTCAAAATCGTTTGAAAATGTTGTTATAATCACTTTAAAACAAAAACAAGTAAGGAAATGCTAAAGTCGGGCGGACCTACTACATAATACCCTACCATTCCCTGCGTATATAACTCGCTTTTATTACTAATCACAGGTGTTTCGTGGCAGTAATTTTATGTAGTTCACATAAATTCATCTTTATTAATATTTAACGAATATAGTAAATAATATGATAATTGATCCAATTTTCCGGCAGGCAAATACCAATTATACAGTACTAATAGGATGAATCGGACCGAATCGGGGCCTATAACAAGACTTGGGGCCTGGTGCAAAACATGGGCCTATATATTTCTCATTCACGGTAGGTATTCCTAGTTGAAATATATCATGATCCGATGTAAGACTTAGTTTCTAGAGCTGCAATGGAGTAGGATGGGGGCCATTTGGGTTATTCCAAAGTATGGACACATATATTTGACTCTCATATATAGTATGTATTCTTAGTTGCAAAATTTGAAAAAAAAAATCCGATGTAAAATTTGCGCCCTTGAGGGGTAAAAATTAAAATGGGCCATTTGTAGGGCTCTACATTAAAAAGTGGGCCTTTATGGATCAGTGGAGTAGGTATTCTTTATGGAAATATAACATGATCTACAACATTTTATCAAGATCCAACGTAAGATGTGGGTTCTAGAGCGATAAAAGTATAAACTAGGGGGGCTATCTATACGAGGGCTATACCAAAACATTATATAGCTGGCTTTCAAAATACCTGTTTCTAGTATAAATGTAACATTGTGTGGAAAATTTGAAATTTGATCAAGATCCGATGTAAAATGTGCATTTTAGAGCAGAAATAGTGTAAATCGGAGGTACATTTGTATGGGGGATATATCAAAACATGGACCCATGTGGTTCACTGTCCCGTTAGCTGTTTGTAGTTCAAATATAACACGATCCTGAAAATTTTGTCATGATACCATATAAAATGTGTAATCTAGAGCAGTAATAGTGTAAATTATAGGGATATTAGTATGGAGGCTATATCTAAATCTGAACCGATTTCTTCCAAATTTAATACCGACCGTCCTTGGCTAAAAAAAATAACTTCTGCCAAATTTCACTACAATCGGACAGCAATTGCGACCTGTAGAGTGCGAACAAGCATAGATGGTCAGCAGACGGACAGACAGACAGACATCGTGAAATCGAATCAGCTGGTGATTCTAAGCCGATGTGCATACTTAAAGGTGGGTCTAGCTCAATTATTGCTTGGTGTTACAAACATTTGCGGAAAACTAACTTATAATACCCTAGTCCACGAAGTGGTGTAGGGTATACAAATATTTACGCTTTAGTCACGCCCCTTCTTGTGCCTCCCACACAATTGTCAATATCATAAATCATTCATAAATTCTAATTATAATTCTAATTGGAATCCACTATGACCTGCTATTGGATCATGTTTTTGCAATTGTTTTCTAACTGTGGAAGCTAGGACCAAATGCCATGAACCTTCTAGTACCTGCCACACAAATCATCCGGCCCTACGTACAATTTAAGTTATTATAATTTCCATAGATATGTTCTCTGAGAGTGAGAGTATATAGCCGACTGACGTTCTCGTACTTGTTTTTAGTTTTATTAGATCACAAAGCCTTTGACACTGTCGATAAAATTTTGTAATAAAATTAAAAGAAATTTTTCACCACCTCCAGCGAATGCTATTTTTGTCATTCCCCCTATAACAAAATGGCGTACTAAAATGTGCTTCTTCTGAAGGGGCAAAAAGGGATAAAAATGGTACCTATTAAACGACAACAGCTAGAAACACGAAATTCGCTGTGTACATTCCTCTAATTGAGCAGATACATAATATAAATGTATTTTTTCCAAATTCGTACTTTTAAGGGGTAAAATGGGAATAGAGGGATAAAATGGTACCAACCAAAAGGCTGTACCTAAAATAATGAAAATCGGTGTATGCATTCCTCTGATGGTATAGACAAGTAAACTACACGGATTTTTCAAAATGCGTACTTTTTGGGGTTAAAACGAAAAAAGGTGATAAAAATAGTACCAATCAATTTTTATAGCCTACACCACTTTGTGGATAGGGTATTATTTTTATACCCTCCACCTCCAGGATGGATGATATAGCCATGTCCGTCTGTCTGTCTGTTGAAAGCACGATAGCGGCCGAACGAAATGAGTTAGGAGGTTCAAATTTTTCCTAAATGTGTCTTATGGTTGTAGATCGGTTGGGATTGAAAGTGGACGAAATCGGTCCAGAGGGAAAATTTTTTCCCTCACAAGGACTTAAAATACCCCTAATATTTGGAGTATTTCAGCATGTTTTTTGAACATATTAGATTGTATTTACTTGATATTTGCAATGCGCATTCCCTTTATATCATAAAAGGGCACCATAGAGTGATTTTTATTTGTAGGGGGCGAAATGGGACAAAAAGGGATAAAAATGGTACCTATCAAACGACAACAGATAGAAACACAAAATTTGGCGTGTACATTCCTCTAATAGAATAGATACATAATATAAAAGTATTTTTTCTAAATTCGTACTTTTAAGGGGTTAAATGGGGATAGAGGGATAAAAATAGTACCAACCTAACGGCTGCACCTAGAATAATGAAATTCGATATATACATTCCTCTGATTGCGTAGACAGGTAAAATAAATGGATTTTTCGAAATTCGTACTTTTTGGGGTTAAAATGGAAAAAGGGATACAAATAGTGCCAACCTAATGACCGCAGCTAGAGTCATGCAATTCGGAGTATACAATCCTGACTGCGTAGACACGAAAACTAATAGATTTTTTCCAAATTCGTACTTTAAAGGGGTACAATGGATACAGAGGGATAAAAATGGTACCAACTAAACGAACACAGCTAGAATGATGAAATTCGCTGTGTACATCCCTCTAATTTAGTAGACACGTAAAATAAAGACATTTGAGAAAGTCGTACTCTTAAGGGGGTAAAATAGGAAAAAAGGAAAAAAAAGGAAATCATGAAGTTAGGTTATTTTGCATTATGTACGTGAGATAATGGATTTTCAAAAACCAATAAACCAATATTATTTGGCCGTTTGTTACCTATGTGCATTGGGCCAAACTTCCAGATTTAAGTTAAAATGTTTTTCTTAGTCGGAGACTATATGTTTGGAGACTTCATAGAGAAAAGACATCAAATGTAATAATTTTTCATTGTAACCGTTTGCGTATGATAAATAATAATTAATTGTTATTAACTATACGCACATCACCTGGCAACGTCTTGTATTTCAGGTCTACCCCACAAACGGGGAAACAAAATAAATACCAATAAATATAGTGCGGGTCTTTTAAAAATTTAAATTTGAATCGGCTATAAAAAAGTAATGATTTTTTTTTTAAATTTGTTGTTTTATTGGATTGAGTTGAACTTTGTCATTTAATAATGGAACATAATAACATTCATATGTCTACATGGCTCGGCAGTACCTCAACCGATCAACCCAAGTTTTAAATTATCTCAATTTTTCTCAATTCTACCTTTCAATGTAGGTAGTTAAAATTGGCCCCAAGTAGGAGTAGCATTATGCAACATAAAATTTTACATGTTCAATAAATTTTGTTAAATATGAATTCATAGTACTCGGGACTGTATAAAATCGACCCACTTAAATTAAAACACCTGTGTTTAATTATTTAAAGTTATCACATAGACGGCCACGCCCAACTTTAGCCTTTTATTACTTGTTAATTGATACGCTACATTAATTATATATACTTTTGTGAAATTTCCCGCAGATCAATGACATTTCGATCATTTTCTAACCATAATTTTACAATATCTTCATTTTTACAATTTTAAATTGGAGCATTTCACAATTTATGGCACTCTCTGAACGAACTAGTTGCCACCTGCTTCCAAATTTGTCAACAACCTGCCATTACTTTCTGCCTTTTTGTCGCTCAAATTTGTTTTTGGTCCCATGACCTAAAATATTCATTGTGTGCACTGAGGCATAATGATTCACATACTGAGTATGTCAATTATTTACTGGACAATTATTTTTACTAGAATACCAATTTTCGTCGTATGTAGCTTTAATATTTGTATTCTTATTTTGGACATATAGGTCCGGTCAAAGGCAATTATGATGGCTAAAGATACAATTTTCAAATTCTCAGAATTTAACTCCAAAATATTAGAAAAAAGTAAATTGTTTTTTTTTTTTAAGATTTTTTCTAATTATGGCATCTTAAGGAAAACAAGTAAACACGGCCGGGCCGGACTTTATCTACCCTCCACCATTGATTGCATTCCACAGAGGATGTCGATTTTCGTACTACTATATAAAATCTCATTATTTGACGTTTCTACCCAATTAGAATTTCATCATTCTAGCTGTAGTCGTTTAGTTAGTACTATTTTTATCCCTCTGTACCATTGTATCCCTTGAAAGTACGAATTTCGAAAAATCCGTTTATTTTCCGTGTCTACGCAGTCAGAGAAATGTATACTCAGAATTTCATGACTCTAGCTGCGGTCAATTGGTTGATACTATTTGTACCCCCTTCATCCCATTTTAATCCCAAAAAGTACGAATTTCGAAAAATCCGTTTATTTTATGTGTCTACGCAATAAGAGGAATATATACACCGAATTTCATTATTCTAGGTGTAGCCGTTTGGTTGGTACCATTTTTATCCCTCTGTACCTATTGTATTCCTTGAAAGTACGAATTTGGAAAAAATACGTTTATATTATGTATCTACTCTATTAGAGGAATGTACGCACCGAATTTCGTGTTTCTAGATGTTGTCGTTTAGTATGTTCCATTTTTATTTTTTGCCCCATTTCACCCCCTACAAAAAAGAATCACTTTATGGTGCACGTTTTTGTTATCGGGGGAATGCGCATACCCTTGATATTGGTAAGCACAAGCAGACATATTGAAAAAATATGCTTAAATACTCTAAAATATTAGCTGTTTTTATGGGTATTTTTAGTCCTTGTGAGGGAATTTTTTTTTCCTTTGGGCCGATTTCGCCCAGTTTCAATCCCAAGACAAATTTATGGAAAATTTGGACGTCCTAGCTTCTTTCGTTTAGATGCTAGCGTGCTTTCAACAGACGGACGGACGGACATAGCTAGATCATCTTAGAATTTTATGACGATCAATACTATAGGGTCTCATATCGATATTTCAAGGTGTTACAAACGGAATGACAAAGTTAGTATACCCCCATCCTGGAGGTGGAGGGTATAAAAGCAGCGTCTAGCCAGAGAAACCAAGCTATTCAGAATTAATGGACGTTCGTTTCTAGATTCAGCCAGCCAGTTTATAACTTATAGCACTTCTTTCCCAAAAAGTACACATTTTGAAAAATCACTATAGGTAAAATATGTTTTTGTTTCCCCTAAAAATATGTACTTTATTTGGTAACACATTTATTCCTTGTTTTCCCGTATCCCCCTTTTAAGTACAAATTTTGAAATATCCATTTATATTCCTCTCTTACGTAATTAAATGATTGTACAGCATTTTTATCCCTTTTTGTCCCGCGCAACCCTTAGAAGTACACATTTCGAAAAATCAAACTACTGCGCAGCTATATGGTCAGAGGAATTTACACACTAAATTTCATGATTCTAGCTGTAATACTAAAATTGGTACCAGTTTTATCCTTTTTTGTCCCGCTCGCAACTTAAAAGTACAAATTTCGAGAAATCCATTTATGTTGCAAGTCTACGTTGTCAGAGAAATTTAAACACAAAATTTCACGACTATAGCTGAAATATTTTAGTTGGTACTATTTTTATCCCGCTCATTGTTTATAAGTACAAAAGTGGAAAAATTCGATTTTTATTTAAATTCGAATTAGATTTGCGCTTCTACGTTGTCAGAGGAACTTACACAGCACATTTCACCACTATAGCTCCAATACTTTAGTCGGTACTACTTTCATCCCTTGTTGCTCAGCCCTTATAAGCAAATTTCGAAAAAATCCATTTATATTGCGCTTTACACACAATTTACACTCCAAATTTCCCTGCAATGCTTAAATTGGAACCCTTTTTGTCCCGCCTACCCGCTAAAAAGTACAAATTTCGAACAATCCAATTATACTGCGCTTCTACATGGTGAGAGGAATCTACATACCAAATTTCACGATTCTAACTGTAATAATTTAGTTGGTACAATTTTTATCCCTTTTTATCCCGCTCGCCCCTTAAAAGTACAGATTTCGAAAAATCCAATTTTACTTCGTTTATATACGGTCAGAGGAATTTACATACCAAATTTCACGTTTCTAGCTGTAATACTTTAGTTGGTACCATTTTTATCCCTTTTTGTCCCGCTCGCCCCTTAAAATTACAAATTTCGAAAAATCCCTATTTGTAGCTCTTATGCATGGTCAGTGCAAGGAACTCACCGATTTTCATGTTTCTAACTACTGCCGTTTAGTCAGGACGAAGGTTCGATGTTTATCCCTTTTTGGGACATTTTACCCCTAAAAGTACGAATTTCGTAAAACCCTTTCTTAGTCGACGTCTACGTCATATTTGGGAACTACCCTGAAAATTTCATGACCCTAGCTTCAGCCGTTTGGTCTGGGGGCTGGTCAATGATAAGTCAGTCAGTCAGTAACGCAACTCTCTTATATATATAGTTAAACAGGATTTTTTGTTTTCTTCGCTAAAATGAAATTTTATTTCATCTAATTTATAATGGGGGTTTCGTGCTATTTATTAACAAATAAAACATATAATTTTAGAAAAATTTTTTGTGTCGTTTAAGGGTTTTTCTTGCCAGCAAAAAAAAATTCTAAAAAAAATATTTCTAGTTTTTTTAGAGACTATTCTTTCAGCGCTGCGAAAGTGAAATTTGCAACAGTTGTAGCAATCACACTGTCCGACAGTCCATATTACACTTGAACCAGATTATAGATATCTGAAATAAATTCATACATCCGCTTAAAAATAGACCTAAGCACACTATTTTAAAATTTCAACAAAATGGATTAGTGTAAACATTGTTTACATAGTTTAGCCAAAATTGGGAGCAACATTTGTATTTGGGCTATATCTAAATCTGAACCGATCTTACCCACTTTCACCATAGGTTTTTGTACTTGGATTATAAGCTGTTGTGCCAAATTTAAAGAAAATCAAGTACAATATGTGGTCTCTAAAGCGGCAAAAGTCAAATTAGGAGCGACATTTGTATGGGGGCTATATCTAAATCTGAACCGATCTTACCCAATATCTGCACAGGTGCTTTTAGTTCGATTATAAAATGTTTTGCCACATGTAAAGAAAATCGAGTACAATATGTGGTTTCTAAAGCGGCAAAAGTCAAATCGGTAGCGACATTAGAATGGGGGCTATATCTAAATCTGAACCGATCTTACCGAATTTCTGTATAGGTGTTTCTAATTCGATTATAAAATGTTGTGTCAATTTTAAAGAAAATAGAGTACAATATGGGATTTCTAGAGCGGAAAATGTCAAATCGGGAGCGAGATTTGTATGGGGGCTATATCTAAATCTGAACCGATCTTACCCAATTTTTGCATAGATGTTTCTAGTCGGATTATAAGATGTTGTGCCAAATTTAAAGAAAATCGGGTACAATATGTGGTTTCTAAAGCGGCAAAAGTCAAATCGGGAGCGACATTTGTATGGGGGCTATATCTAAATCTGAACCGATTTGCCTCAAAATAAATAGCGTTCGTCCTTCCAGGTTATTTTTGCAAAGGTTTTTGATGATGCCATATAGAGAGTTTTGGTTGGATAGTCCTCTAATAATAACCTTCTTTATCCCTTGGTCTGTTCCTTCTTCGATTATCAGCATCTAGAGAAGATCCTCTCAATATTTTCATTTTCTGATGTTAGGTGGTGAACTTCATCTTTTACCCATTCTAAGTTGTTTTTCACCTCTATAATATCTGATTTGGTTGGTAGATTCTATAATTTCTCATCTAATCATCATTCGTAGCATTGTAGCATTCATCAAACTTAATAGACCAGATGTGGCAATACTTCCCACCAGGTCCAAATGTTCCGGTGATGTCTCTAACAGTTTTCTTTTCGCGTGTTGGGCATGCAGGCCCACTGTGTTGGTTTTGGGCATTTGAAATTTTCGGTGTTATGTTTGACATACCGTTAGGCGTACTATTGCTGAACATTTAACGCTATTCGGTGGTACTCTTGTGGCGAGAATATAAGCAGCTAAAAAACCGTGTTATACTGTTAGGCGCAATTGTGCTTCTTCTTCTTTGACGGAGATATCAAAACCTATTTATAATGTGAGCGATACGGTAACGTTGCCAATAACCAATAGTTTGACAGAGAGAAACAAACACAGCTGCAATTACAACACAACCCAGCGGGAAAAGGAAGGCGCACGCAAGGCCTTCTCACAGGCCTTCTTAGGGAGGCGCAAGGCATGCTTGCTGCATTCTATACTCATTTAAAATTAACACAGGGTAAGATTGGAGAGCAAGGCCTTCTCCTCTCGCTTCTACTGGCAGGCCTTCTAGAAGTCCTCTGCACAAAGCCCTTCTGGAAGACCGCCTACCAAAGACCTTCTGGAAGGCCTGCAACCAAAGCCCTTCCAGAAGGCCTTCTAGAAGATCCAAAAATAAGGCGCAAAATAAAAAAATATGACGAACCAATGGACCAGATTTTTTTTTCAATATTTCTGGCCTTGTTATTGGCAGTATATTAATTTTCAATTTAAATCTTTCAACATTTTTTCAATTTAAATCTTTCAACATTTTTATTTGCCTCGGCTGGAATTTGAACCCATGATCTTCGCATTGTTAATTGGAAGTGCTACCTACTAAATTACAGAACTTTATTGTCTGTTTGCGTAAAAAAGTTTATAGAAACACACGACCCTTAATCAAAGCGAACACCTTCTCTGCTGCCTTCTTTTGGCAGGCCTTTTAGCATGCCTGGCGAAAGAAGGGAAGTAGGAATGAGCCACAGAATTTTGTTATGCGTTTACAACAAAAAGTGTGTAGAAAATACCCATCGATAAATCGAACACCTTCCGCGCTGCCTCCTCTCGCAAGGCCTTCTAGCATGCATATTCTAAGAAGGCAAACAAGCATGAGTTATCGATCGTGTAGCATCTAATGGGAAGGCCTTCTAAAATGCCTTTTCGTAGAAGGCCTTCAGGAATGGGTGTCGGACGTGTAGTACTATTTCTGCAGAAAGTATAAAGGATATGATAAATATTTCGGTAATAAAGTAAGAACATTTTTTGTTTGTTCTTGAAGAGGAGTTAAATATTTTTCTGTTTCATCCCTAATAAATGGGTCTATATGAAAATATATATAAAAACATTTGTATAAAGGTTATATGTACATTTAAACCGATTTGCTTTATATTAAATAGCGTTCGTATTACCCCGACAAAATTCACATATAATGTTTCATTTGAATCGGCCAAGAATTGCGACCAGTAGATTGATTACAGGAATTGATGCACAGACAGACAGATATTGGTAAATCGACTCAGAAAGTGGATCTATGTCGATCTGTATTATATTGCCTCTTTTAGTTGTTACAAACAAGAAAAACAACAACAAATATTTATTAACACTAAACAAACAAAACATTTAAAAATATTTTTAAATGTAATAATTTCTAATTATTTTAAATGAATGTATTTTAATTGAGTTCAAATCAGGATAATTGTAAAAATATCTTTCATAAAACGCGTAAAAATAAAAAAATCGACTCCATCCGTACTGCCTTCATTCTTCCAGCATACTAGCAGGCCATCTAAAAGAAGGCAATGAAGAACGTCCATTGCATCTATCTAATAGGAAATGAGAAGGCCTTTCTAAATGCCTTCTCAAAGAAGGCAGTCAAGAATGAGTATAGGATTTCTAAATGCTGATGATTAGGCCTTCTGCTAGGGCTTCTTAGAGAAGCGAGATGAGAATGTGTGCCGAATCTTTTTTCATGCGCGAAGAAGGTCATCTGGAATGCCTATTTTCAGAAGGCATACAGGAATGTGTTTCGGATCCAAAGAGAAGGCATTTTAGAAGGCCTTCTAAGGGCCCGCTGGGAAGTTAATACTTCTTTAACTTTTGAGCAGTTTGGTCGGGCGATCACTTTCCACTACGAATTTGTAAAAAAAGGGTGACAACACTGGTTTAAACAGCTGACGCACGTTTCGTGTTTTGTTTCACTGTCAAACATCTTCAGTTTGGTCTATAATTTAACCATGAAACGTCTTACAAACGAACAACGCTTGCAAATTATTGAATTTTATTATCAAAATGCGTGCTCTGTTAAGAAAGTTCAAGAAAGCCGAAGATCCAATTTTTTACCGAAAAATTGTGTTCAGCGACGAAGCTCATTTTTGGCTCAATGGATACGTAAATAGGAAGAATTGTCGATTTTGGAGTGAATATCAGCCAGAAGCATTGCAAGAGCTACCAATGCATCCGGAAAAAGTCGCAGTTTGGTGCGGTTTATGGGCTGGTGGCATCATTGGACCGTACTTCTTCAAAGATGATGCGTATCGTAACGTAACTGTGAATGGTGAGCGCTACCGTAAGATGATATCCAACTTTTTTTTTGCCCAAAATGCAAGAGCTTGACTTGCCTGACATGTGGTTTCAACAAGACGGTGCCACATGCCACACAGCACGCGCAACAATGGACTTATTGAGAGGCGAGTTCGGTGAACATTTTATTTCACGTTCGGGACCGGTTAATTGGCCGCCTAGATCGTGCGATTTAACGCCTTTAGACTATTTTTGTGGGGCTATGTTAAAGCTCATGTCTCTACAGACAAGCCCGCTTCAATTGATGCATTGGAAGACAACATTGAAGTACTTATTCGTGAGGTACCGGCCGAAGTGTTGGAAAGAGTTTGCCAAAATTGGACTAAGCGTATGGACCATTTGAGGCGCAGTGAAGCTCAAAATTTGCATGAAATAATCTTCAAACATTAAATTATATGGACCGTACTATCGATTCAAATAAAGATTTTATGCATTTTTCTGAATTTTATGTGTTTTTTTTTTTTGAAAAACTTTCCTATAGCTTTTAAAAAATCACCCTTTATTTTGATATTTTAAAGTGTATTATTTAAATTTTTCGGAAAAAACATATCACTTGGCGTCAAATGCGAACTCCTTTGTAATGACATGGGTTTTAACACCAATACAAAGCGAATTGAACCGGATTTTGGCACTGTGACTGAAAAAAAAACGATCGCCCGTCTACACCCAGGCAAACTTAACTTAACTCGACTTAACTAATTTTTATTTCATCATTACAAACGTCAAAGTGTTCACATTCTGAAAATATATTCAAAATATTCCAGTTTCCTGGTCAAGCTTTAATGATTAGCCCAACTATGAGATGAGTGTTACCGCCCTTCATCCTCTTTAATTGTATGTTTGTGTGCGTGTTGCTATTTTCGTCTGGAGTAAAAACGTTTGTTGAATATCCTTGTGCCACCAGTTCGTAGTTACTTTCATTACCGGTTATGGTGGCATTGACGTCATTTGGCAAATGACATTGAACTTTTCGGACAAGAGCATTACCAACGAAACAGCTGACATTTAGCAGCGTAAGTTGTTTTGTTTCTTCGCCGTTACTTTCATTACATTTTCATATAAATTATGAAGTGTTATCCTTATAATAGGACATTTAAATGCTAGGATATTCAAGCGCGTGTTGCTCGAAATAGTTGTATGTGATTGGTATAGCCTCATGCCATGGCGTCTGAGAGGTTGATACACTTGGTTATTACAGAAAATATGCCATTTAAAAAAAAAAATATTTAAGACTGGTAGGTATTTCTAAATTGATTAAACCAGATGCATTGGTATGAAACACTTCCTTAGCATAGCGAGAGCAAATCCAGCGATGTGGCATTTTTCAAAGAGCTGATTCGAACTTTATATACCATCCAAAGTTTTTCGGATCAAGGACGAACGCTATTTAGTTTAAAGAAAATCGGTTCAGATTTAGATAAAGCCCTCATACGAATTCCACTCCTGATTTGACTATTTTCACGCTAGATACCACATATTACAACAGATTTTCTACAAAATTGACAAAACATCTTATATTTCAACTAGAAACACCTGTGGTAAAAATGTGGTTCAGATTTATATATAGCTCCCATACAAATTTCGCTCCCGATTTGACTTTTTCCGCTCTAGACACTACATATTGAATCAGATTGTCTTCAGATTTGGCCAAACATCTTATATTTAAACAAGTAAAAACAGCGTTAAGTTCGGCCGGGCCGAACTTTATATACCCTCCACCATTGATTGCATTCCACAGAGGATGTCGATTTTCGTAGAAGTGCAGTAATAAAGGGTGATTTTGTAGCTATTATCTTTTTGGCAACACTGGTTTAAACAGCTGACGCAAGTTTCGTGTTTTGTTTCACTGTCAAACATCTTCAGTTTGGTCTATAATTTAACCATGAATCGTCTTACAAACGAACAACGCTTGCTTATTAAATTTTTGAATATTGTTATCAAAATGAATAGTGATTTTTATTATCAAAATGCGTGCTCTGTTAAGAAAGTTCATCGCGCGCCTCCATTTTATGGTCAGTTTAATCGACCCACTGAAGCGGCTATTCGGGCTATTGTTACTAAATTTCGCACCAAATTTTCATTGTTGGACATTAAACCACCAACACGCTTACGTTGAGTGCGAACTGAAGAAAATATCGCAGCTGTATCGGCCAGTGTTAATGATGACCATCAATTATCGATTCGTCGCCGTTCGCAGCAATCGGGCCTTTGTTACTCAAAAACGTGGAAATGCCAAAATTGGACTAAGTGGATGGACCATTTGAGGCGCAGTCAAGGTCAACATTTGCCTGAAATAATCTTCAAACATTAAATTATATGGACCGGAATATCGATTCAAATAGATTTCATGCATTTTTCTGAATTTTATGTGTTTTTTTTTTGAAAAACTTTCCTATAGCTTTTAAAAAATCACCCTTTATTACAGGAAAATATATTTTTTATATAGCCAAATCAAAACAAATATTAAAAAAATAACTTTATAAATAATAAAAATAATATTTTAATTATTTCAAACCACGTTTATAAGGCAAGGCTACCGAATTTCATGATTCCAGCTGCGGCCATTTGGTTGGTACCATTTTCCCCCTTAAGAGTACGACTACCTAAAATCTCTTTATTTGTCGTTTCTACCCAATTAGAATTTCATCATTCTAGCTGTAGTCGTTTAGTTAGTACTATTTTTATCCCTCTGTATCATTGTCTGCCTTGAAAGTACGAATTTCGAAAAATCCGTTTATTTTCCGTGTCTACGCAGTCCGAGGAATGTATAATCAAAATTTCATGACTCTAGCTGCGGTCAATTGGTTGGTACTATTTGTACCCCCTTTTTCATTTTAATCCCAAAAAGTACGAATTTAAAAAATCCGTTTATTTTACGTGTCTACGCAATCAGAGGAATATATACACCGAATTTCATTATTCTAGGTGTAGCCGTTTGGTTGGTACCATTTTTCTCCCTCTTTTCCCATTGTACTCCTTGAAAGTACGAATTTGGAAAAAAACATTTTATTTTCCATGTCAACGTAGTCAATGGAATGTATACTCCAAATTTCATGACTCTAGTTGCGGTCATTTGATTGGTACTATTTTTATCCCTTTTTTTCATTTTAACCCCAAAAAGTACGAATTTTGAAAAATCCGTGTATTTTACGTGTCTATGCAATCAGAGGAATGTATACACCGAATTTGATTATTCTAGGAGCAGCCGTTTGTTTGGTACCATTTTAATCCCTCCATTCCCATTTTACCTCTTAAAAGTACTAATTTGGAAAAAATACTTTTATATTATGTATCTACTCTATTAGAAGAATGTACGCACCGAATTTCGTGTTTCTAGATGTTGTCGTTTAATATGTACCATTTTTATCCCTTTTTGCCTCATTTCACCCCCTACAAAAAAGAATCACTGAATGCGCATACCCTTGATATTGGTAAGCACAAGCAGACATATTTAAAAAATATGCTAAAATACTCTAAAATATTAGGGATTATTATGGGTATTTTTAGTCCTTGTGAGGAAAAAATTTTTCCCTTAGGGCCGATTTCAATCACAACCGATCTACGACTATGAGACGCATTTATGGAAAATTTGAACGTTCTAGCTTTTTTTGTTTAGATGCTAGCGTGCTTTCAACAGACGGACAGACGGACGGACATGGCTAGATCGTCTTAGAATTTTATGACGATCAAGAATATATATACTTTATAGGGTCTCAGGTCGATATTTCAAGGTGTTACAAGCGGAATGACAAAGTTAATATACCCCCATCCTGGAGGTGGAGGGTATAACTAGGAACACCTACGGTGAAAATAGGTCAGGTCGGTTCTGATTTACATATAGCTCCCATACAAATTTCGCTCCCGGTTAGACTTTTTCCGCCCCAAAAACCACGAATTTTCACAGAATTTCTTCAAATTGAGCATAAGACGTTATACTTGAGCTGGAAGAACTTATTGTGAAAGTTAGTCACTTCATTCCATGTTTGGATATAGCTACAAATAGATATAGATACAAATATTCTTTTCGATTTGACAAATTGGACCAGGTCATATTAGCCTATGATTAGGAAACATACAAAAATTCTTCCCGTTTTCACTTTTTACCGAATTCAATTGTAAAGGGTGATTTTTTAAGAGCTTGATAACTTTTTTTTAAAAAAAAACGCATAAAATTTGCAAAATCTCATCGGTTCTTTATTTGAAACGTTAGATTGGTCCATGACATTTACTTTTTGAAGATAATTTCATTTAAATGTTGACCGCGGCTGCGTCTTAGGTGGTCCATCCGCTTAGTCCAATTTTGGCATTTCCACGTTTTTGAGTAACAGAGACCCAATTGGTGCGAACGGCGACGAATCGAAAATTGGTGGTCATCATTAACACTGGCCGATACAGCTGCGATATTTTCTTCAGTTCGCACTCTACGTAAGCGTGTTGGTGGTTTAATGTCCAACAATGTAAATTTGGTGCGAAATTTAGTCACAATAGCCCGAATAGCCGCTTCAGTGGGTCGATTAAACTGACCATAAAATGGAAGCGCGCAATGAACTTTCTTAACAGAGCACGCATTTTGATAATAAAATTCAATAATTTGCAAGCGTTGTTCGTTTGTAAGACGATTCATGATGAAATGTCAAAGCATACTGAGCATCTTTCTCTTTGACACCATGTCTGAAATCCCACGTGATCTGTCAAATACTAATGCATGAAAATCCTAACCTCAAAAAAATCACTCTTTATTCGGATAGAAAGTGAAGTGTATCATATAGTCGGCTCCGGCCGACTTTAGCCTTTCCTTACTTGTTCATGTTGCAATGATTAACTGAGAACCCTGCAATATTTGTGAATGCCAAGGCAACGGTCGTCCCCGCGATTACAGATTTATATTGGAGAAAATGAAACACTCTGAAAAAGAACAACCTTCTGGTAAACCTCTGTTTGAAATGGAATTAGAATTTGAATTATTTTAATGCAAAATAACTCCAGATTTTTTCTCTTTTTAAATATATCAAATGTATTTGTGTTCCAACTAAATTTTGACATTCTCTTTGACCCTGTTTTTCAACATCTATTCTGCTTAATCATTCGAATACCACTCCTTTGCTTTGGAATTCAGCAACATTTTTATTAAACATGAGTGACGAACATTAAGGCAATTGTCCGGCTTGAAATGGCTAGCGAACATAAATATTTAACGACACGACAGTTAAGCACAGTTAAACATGGTTGTCACAACTGTTAGCTATACATCGCTACATGTGATGTGGTTGAAAGGACATGGACATGGACATGGCCATCAGACATTCTTGTAAACGAGATGTTAATTTATACTTTAGTACTCTGGTAGAAATGTGGCCAATGCCACACACCCCTGGGGAGGGTTGAGGTCAAAGGCCACATAAAATGGAATTTCAGCTAAAAAGCGAGTTAACACATCTTGTCGATGGCAATTGCGGCAGGACTTGTTACATTTCAAGATAAATGATTTTCTTTCCTCTTGTGGCTGGTTGGTGTGATAAGCACACACAAAGCGAAAGTACAGTACAACGATTTTTTTTGTATATATAGAGAAAGAACAATTTGAGAAAGCTGGAAATGAACGTCGTTAGCCATGGACGAATTTAATTAAAAGCGAACATATTTACTCAAGTGCTTAAATAACGCAAGGTTAGGTTGTGGTGGCAGTCAGTAAGTAAACATGCCACTCACTGAGACACAACAGAAAACCGGAGTATACTTTTGGGCAAATTTAATGCCAGGTTTTGTAGCACATGTTAAGGATGTGTTTAGGAAGTTATGCCAGCATTTCAATGAAAATTTACAAATGAGTACTTTTCAAAAAAAAAAATATGAAACAGGGGTTGATAGAAAATAAAATACTTTTGTAATTTTAAATAAGTAAGGAATGACTATAGTCGAAGGGAAATCGGGAAGGATTTTTGTATGGGCCGTTGTGACCCACTCTCATAATGTATGTTTAAGGGTAAAATATAATGAGATAAACATTTGGTAAAAACATTTGTATGGGGGGCTATATCTAAATCAGAACCGATCTTAGATATTTTCTGTGCCAAATTTGAGGAAATGAAGTAAAATATGTGGCTTCTAGATCGAGGAAAGTCATATCAAAAGCGTCATTTATATGGGGGCTACATCGAGAACTGCTAAATCAGGTATTATTTTGGGTTTTGGGCATATTTCCGGCAAATGAACTCCGATTGTTATAAAATTTATATAAAAGGAAATTTACTCATCTTTTTATCTGTGTACCTACTTTTCAGAAGTTAATGAGACCAAAATGACTAAATTACGTTTTGGAACTAAAACTCTCACTTTTCTCACTAAATGTATCCTATTTTCCAAGGGTACAATTTCGTGCAGGCAAAAGTTACCTAGAAAAGACAAATATGTATATAACTCGTTAAAGGTTTTTGAAGGAAAAAAAGTTGTGTTGATCCAAAGTCAGACATTAGTTCAAAAGGATATGTTTACAATAGTCATTAAAACCAAACTATATTTGGCCCAAACAAAGTTTTGGCGTCATAATAAAGCCAAGAAACCACAATTTCAAATGAAACAAGTAAAAACGGCGTCGAACTTTATATACCCTCCTCCATGGATTGCATTCCACAGAGGTTGTTGGTTTTCGTATAAGTGCAGTAATATTACACGAAAATATAAATTTTTTAATATAGCCAAACCAAAACAATACAAATATTAATTTTATAAATAAATATAATACTTTAATTATTTCAAACCATTATTTATTTCAAATAAAAAATAAATATTCTTATATTTATATTTTCAAAAAGCTTAAATACCATAAATATTGATAGATAGTGGGTGATACAGTTGATAGTCTTTCCATTCTATTTTAATTCCAAAAGTACAAATTTGGAAAATCCATTATCAGACGTACATAGTGCAAAATAACCTAACTTCATGATTCAGCCAATTTTTGCCGTAAAAGAAAAAGTACGAATCAGAGGAATGTATACACTGAATTCCATGATTCCAGCTTCGCCCATTTGGTTGGTGCCATTTTTTTAATTTTTACCAATTAGAATTTCATCATTCTGGGTGTAGTCGTTTAGTTGGTACTACTTTTATCCCTCTGTACCACTGTATCCCTTGAAAGTACGAATTTGGAAAAAAAACCTTTTATTTTTCATGTCTGCGTATCCAATGGAATGTATACTCCGAATTTCATGACTCTAGCTGCGGTCATTTGGTTGGTACTATTTTCATCCCCTTTTTCTATTTTAACCCCAAAAAGTACGAATTTCGAAAAATCTGTCTATTTTAAGTGTCTACGCAATCAGAGGAATGTATACACCGAATTTCATTATACCAGGTGCAGCCGTTTACGAATTAGAATTTCATCATTCTGGGTGTAGTCGTTTAGTTGGTACTACTTTTATCCCTCTGTACCACTGTATCCCTTGAAAGTACGAATTTGGAAAAAAACCTTTTATTTTTCATGTCTACGTAGTCAATGGAATGTATGCTCCGAATTTCATGACTCTAGCTGCGGTCATTTGGTTGGTAGTATTTTTATCCCCTTTTCTATTTTAACCCCAAAAAGTACGAATTTCGAAAAATCTGTCTATTTTAAGTGTCTACGCAATCAGAGGAAAGTATACACCGAATTTCATTATTCCATATTGGTACCATTTTTATCCCTCCGAATTTGAATTTGGAAAAAACCTTTTATTTTTCATGTCTACGTAGTCAATGGAATGTATGCTCCGAATTTCATGACTCTAGCTGCGGTCATTTGGTTGGTACTATTTTCATCCCCTTTTTCTATTTTAACCCCAAAAAGTACGAATTTCGAAAAATCTGTCTATTTTAAGTGTCTACGCAATCAGAGGAATGTATACACCGAATTTCATTATACCAGGTGCAGCCGTTTACGAATTAGAATTTCATCATTCTGGGTGTAGTCGTTTAGTTGGTACTACTTTTATCCCTCTGTACCACTGTATCCCTTGAAAGTACGAATTTGGAAAAAAACCTTTTATTTTTCATGTCTACGTAGTCAATGGAATGTATGCTCCGAATTTCATGACTCTAGCTGCGGTCATTTGGTTGGTACTATTTTCATCCCCTTTTTCTATTTTAACCCCAAAAAGTACGAATTTCGAAAAATCTGTCTATTTTAAGTGTCTACACAATCAGAGGAATGTATACACCGAATTTCATTATACCAGGTGCAGCCGTTTACGAATTAGAATTTCATCATTCTGGGTGTAGTCGTTTAGTTGGTACTACTTTTATCCCTCTGTACCACTGTATCCCTTGAAAGTACGAATTTGGAAAAAAACCTTTTATTTTTCATGTCTACGTAGTCAATGGAATGTATGCTCCGAATTTCATGACTCTAGCTGCGGTCATTTGGTTGGTACTATTTGTATCCCCTTTTTCTATTTTGACCCCAAAAAGTACGAATTTTGAAAAATCCGTATATTTTACTTGTCTATGCAATCAGAGGAATGTATACACCGAATTTCATTATTTTAGGTACAGCCGTTTGGTTGGTACAATTTTTATCCCTCTATTCCCATTTTACCCCTTAAAAGTACGAATGGAAAAAGTACTTATATACTGTATATCTACTCAATTAGAGGAATGTACACACCGAATTTCGTGTTTCTAGCTGTTGTCGTTTAATATGTACCATTTTTATCCCTTTTTTGCCCCATTTCACCCCCTACATATAAGAATCACTTTATGGTGCACGTTTTTCCTATGAGAGGAATGCGCATACCAAATATCAAGCAAATATAAACAGACATATTCAAAAAACATGCATATATACGTTAAAATAATAGGGATTATTATGGGTTTTTTTAGTCCTTGTGAGGGAAACATTTTTCCCTTTGGGCCGATTTCGCCCCGTTTCAATCCCAACTGATCTACGACTATAAGACGCATTTATGAAAGATTTGAACGTTCTAGCTCCTTTCGTTTAGATGGTAGCGTGCTTTCAACAGACGGACGGACGGACATGGCTAGATCGTCTTAGAATTTTATGACGATCAAGGATATATATACTTTATAGGGTCTCAAGTCGATATTTCAAGGTGTTACAAACGGAATGACAAAGTTATTATACCCCCATCCTGGAGGTGGAGGGTATAAAAATTCGAGTGCAAAATCTCTTAAATTGTGTGAGAAACAGTTCGACAAAATCAAAAAAAGAAATTACTTTTTTTAAATTTTCAAAATCTGAAAAACGTGAAAATCTGTAATACAAAAAAAATAAAATTTTTTCTTCGCATAATGAACAAATACGTAAAGATATGTTAAAAAAACATAAAAACAAAAAAATAAAAATTTTAATTTTCTTTAAAATCGAAAAGTAGTCTAATTTGGGCCGATTTCTAAAATATATCTGATTTCCCGATTTTTAATGTTAATATCTCAAAATAAACATTGGGTCCTTGTCTAATTTTGTTTTTTTACAGAATTTAAAAATGTCTACTAGAACAAAAGTTATTGAATTTTGGCCGATGGATTTTGATTCTGAACCACTGTGTGACGCGGACCAATCTTTGGATTTTTGGATAGGTAAGTTTTCTTGTTAACAGCTTTCCACCATGACAATTTCCCATTTTATAATTTTAGTTTTAAGACCTCATTTTCCAGAGCATTTTCTTATTGGTGTAAAAGAGCATTCTTTCTTCTTACGGCGGTGTTAGTTTTCCAGGAAAGTTTGGGCTCGCGGAGAGTTTTTGGGGCCCTGATATTTTGCTTCTTTAGATAACTGTAGCCTTTCAAAATTTAATCAAGGGAGTTCGAAGTTGGGAATCTTGTATTTTATGGTGAACAAAAACGGTTCTGTTTTCGTCGGGTTAACACCTAACCCATTCTGTGTCGCCTATCGTGATAGGCTTTTTAATGACCTTTCCATGATCTCACTTATCTTTGACAGAAATTTGCCTCGGACCAGCAGCACTACGTCGCTCAGTGTATTATCAGCGGCAACAACTCCCACATTTCATGCGCCCAAATCTCTACTTTACTAATTGAATTTGGCAAAGAACATTCCTATTAAGAATATTCTAAAAGATTTGACCAATATCGCGGCTAATTTAAGCTGTGAGTTCATAAAGTGAGTTAAAGTTCATAAATGCTAAAATAGTTGCAAAATTCATCATGAGAGAGCTTGTTTTATTGCGATGTATCTCGGAAACAATGTATCATATTGAAATTTCGTTTAGTTCGTATTGAAATAGGAGCTCCTGATGTGTTCTTTTGCATTTAAAAAGTGTAATTACGTTTTTGTTTGTTTTCCTTTTCAGACAGAGGTTTACCTGAAGGTTCTATTTATTCAGTATTGTTAACTTGCTACAGTATAAAACTATATTCGCGAGTCCGACCGATGCCTCGGCATTTACAAATATTGTTAAACAATTGTCTTATTTATTCAAAAAATTTTATTACTGAAGTGGTAAAACCTTCTAAACCAAAAATGAGGCAATACTTTCTTCGTTGTTCTCTGTTAATGTAGTTTTGGAGAAATTATTTAAAGCATATCTTAGGGATGTAACGTTTTACTACATGCGATCGCATATAGATATTGGGCCGATATTAATCTTAAGTTATTTATAAAGTTATAATAGCCGTTTGTCATCGATTAAAAAATAAAATAATTTTTATAAAAAATTTCGAAAATCGTATAAAAAAAAAATTATTTGGGCGTGGCACTGACAATTTTCATTTAATTGTGGACTCAAATGAAATCACCGGTAATGACTTATATAAACATATATATTAAAATAAGAAATTTATGGCGTTTTTTCATTTTTACTTACATGTGAGGTAAGCGTGGTTGATGAGTTTATCACTATGCTGGGGTCATCGATTGTATTTTCCCCTAAAAGGTCATATTTCGAAAGAGCAATGTATGCGTCATACTGCAGTCATTTTGTCGTTACGAATTTTATCCCATTGTGTCATGCTCGAATATCGATAAATCTTTGCATTTGTTCAATCTGCGTAGTCAGAGCGAAATATACACAATTAGCAGAAATTTCCAAAAGTGTGATTTTCGCTAATTTCGGTGTAGTCTTCCGATTTATGAATAGAAGATGTCCAGAGCTGTGCAAATAGTTTTAGAAAAATGAAGCTACAAAAATTCATAATTATAAAACAATACCAAAAAGAAAATAAAAATTTCCAAAACTGGGATTTTCGCTAATTTCGGTGCATTTTTCCGATTTATTGTTAGAATATGTCCAGCACTTTCCAAATACGTTTAGAAAAATTCACACTATTGAAAACAATCCCACAATTCCCAAACTGAAAACGAAAATTTCCAAAAGTGGGATTTTTCCCTAATTTGGTTGTATTCTCACGATTTATGAATACGAGATGTACTATACTCTGCAAATAGGTGTAAAAAATATAAAGATACAAAAATGCACACTTATGGAAACAATCCCACAATTCCCATAATGAAAACAAAAATTTCCAAAACTGGGATTTTTCTCTAATTTGGGTGTATTCTCACGATTTATGAATACGAGATGTACTACACTCTGCAAATAGTTTTAGAAAAATTGAAGATACGAAAATTCACACTTATAAAAACCAACCCACAATTCCCAAAAATAAAATAAAAATTTCCAAAAGTGGGATTTTCGCTAATTTCGATGCATTCTTCCGAATTATGGTTAGAATATGTCCAGCACTTTCCAAATACGTTTAGAAAACATACAGTTATACAAATTTGCACTAATGAAAACAATCCCACAATTCCCAAACTGAAAACGAAAATTTCCAAAAGTTGGATATTTCCCTAATTTGGGTGTATTCTCACGATTTATGAATACGAGATGTACTATACTCTGCAAGTAGGTGTAGAAAATATAAAGATGCAAAAATGCACACTTATGGAAACAATCCCACAATTCCCAAACTGAAAACGAAAATTTCCAAAAGTGGGATTTTTCCCTAATTTGGGTGTATTCTCACGATTTATGAATACGACATGTACTACACTCTGCAAATAGGTTTAGAAAATATAAAGGTATAAAAATGCACACTTATGGAAACAATCCCACAATTCCCATAATGAAAACAAAAATTTCCAAAACTGTGATTTTTCGCTAATTTCAGTGCATTCTTCCGAATTGTAAATAGAAGATGTGCAGCACTTTTCAAATAGGTTCTGAACACATACAGTTATAAAAATCTACACTAATGAAAACAATCCCACAATTCCCACAAAGAAAACAAAACTTTCCACATCCGGGATTTTTTAATTTCATTGTATTTTCACAAACACACAATACTGAAATTTAAAGAAATACACAAAAAGTCCGTTAAATACTGAAAAAAGACACAAAAATATAAATATGCACAAAATGTAAACACACTTTTTCAAAGTCTCCGAATGGCATCATTAAAATGTCATAGCATTTCGTGGCACAAGAAAAACAAAAAGCAAAACTTTTCAAATTAAACTCGTAAAATATGTTTGCGATTTGTTTTTCTTTATACGCATTGCTGGCATTATCAAAACAAGCTATTTTCATTTAACTTGTCTCAAACTTTTCTAAAGTCAATATGAAAAAGTTTTCATTGGCGTGATTCAAAATCAAAGATGATGCCGGATATCTTACCCAAAGGAAACTGTGGGTAATAACATAATAACCTATAGCAAATAATAATAATGAAGAAACATTAAACGTAAAGTTAATAAACTTTTCAATATCGCACAATGGGGTTAAAATGCCTCATTATACAGGCTGGCAGGCAGAATTGAGTTATTTAAAATTTTTTTTATTGCAATTCATTGTATTTCAATATTTTAAGTTAATTAGGTCCAACAAACAGAATGAAAAACTTAATACAGTTTTCAAATTTCTATTTTCTCTAGCTCCAGAGAAAATGGTTGCTTCGGTCTCTTGCGACATCTATATTTTGTTATGGAAACGACATTTTACTCATTCCCAGTTGCACATGCCTATAAACAACAGTAATATTTTGGTCGTCTCTGTCAGCTGAATTTTTTGGAATACATTCTCATTTTTGTTGGCATAATCTTTTAAATCACTTTTAGGCTTGTTTGGCCATTTGTCTCAACATAGTCACATCACTACTATGGTTGGGTATGACATTAGGCCAATTTCATTGTACGCAGCAATATGATAAGTTATGATGGCCAATTAAAATTCATCGCCCAAAGCCAGCTAATTCATCATCATTAAGTCAAATTGTAATGCATGACTGAAATACGAAATTTGAAATTAACATCCTTGTTATGCCGTGATTGATTTGCTTAAATATGCTGGTATTAGGAAACAGACAGCCACTGAACAAAGTGGTTAATACTACAGACCACGTTATTAATATGAACAACTTAACATACGTATCGAAATGCCCAATCATCGTGGGGAGTCCTTTGTTTTCGTTAAAAAAAAAACAATATTATAGTATGTGAACAGTCAATTTGTCAGGATAAACTGTTAGGGTGCGTGCGGAAATTAATTCTTGCCCTAAATATTGTGTACAGGGTATAAGAAGGGTATATTATTAAATAGGGAAAAATTGGAAAGTTTTAAGCTGATGAATAGATGAATAGATGAATAGATGAATAGATGAATAGATGAATAGATGAATAGATGAATAGATGAATAGATGAATAGATGAATAGATGAATAGATGAATAGATGAATAGATGAATAGATGAATAGATGAATAGATGAATAGATGAATAGATGAATAGATGAATAGATGAATAGATGAATAGATGAATAGATGAATAGATGAATAGATGAATAGATGAATAGATGAATAGATGAATAGATGAATAGATGAATAGATGAATAGATGAATAGATGAATAGATGAATAGATGAATAGATGAATAGATGAATAGATGAATAGATGAATAGATGAATAGATGAATAGATGAATAGATGAATAGATGAATAGATGAATAGATGAATAGATGAATAGATGAATAGATGAATAGATGAATAGATGAATAGATGAATAGATGAATAGATGAATAGATGAATAGATGAATAGATGAATAGATGAATAGATGAATAGATGAATAGATGAATAGATGAATAGATGAATAGATGAATAGATGAATAGATGAATAGATGAATAGATGAATAGATGAATAGATGAATAGATGAATAGATGAATAGATGAATAGATGAATAGATGAATAGATGAATAGATGAATAGATGAATAGATGAATAGATGAATAGATGAATAGATGAATAGATGAATAGATGAATAGATGAATAGATGAATAGATGAATAGATGAATAGATGAATAGATGAATAGATGAATAGATGAATAGATGAATAGATGAATAGATGAATAGATGAATAGATGAATAGATGAATAGATGAATAGATGAATAGATGAATAGATGAATAGATGAATAGATGAATAGATGAATAGATGAATAGATGAATAGATGAATAGATGAATAGATGAATAGATGAATAGATGAATAGATGAATAGATGAATAGATGAATAGATGAATAGATGAATAGATGAATAGATGAATAGATGAATAGATGAATAGATGAATAGATGAATAGATGAATAGATGAATAGATGAATAGATGAATAGATGAATAGATGAATAGATGAATAGATGAATAGATGAATAGATGAATAGATGAATAGATGAATAGATGAATAGATGAATAGATGAATAGATGAATAATGAATAGATGAATAGATGAATAGATGAATAGATGAATAGATGAATAGATGAATAGATGAATAGATGAATAGATGAATAGATGAATAGATGAATAGATGAATAGATGAATAGATGAATAGATGAATAGATGAATAGATGAATAGATGAATAGATGAATAGATGAATAGATGAATAAATGAATAGATGAATAGATGAATAGATGAATAGATGAATAGATGAATAGATGAATAGATGAATAGATGAATAGATGAATAGATGAATAGATGAATAGATGAATAGATGAATAGATGAATAGATGAATAGATGAATAGATGAATAGATGAATAGATGAATAGATGAATAGATGAATAGATGAATAGATGAATAGATGAATAGATGAATAGATGAATAGATGAATAGATGAATAGATGAATAGATGAATAGATGAATAGATGAATAGATGAATAGATGAATAGATGAATAGATGAATAGATGAATAGATGAATAGATGAATAGATGAATAGATGAATAGATGAATAGATGAATAGATGAATAGATGAATAGATGAATAGATGAATAGATGAATAGATGAATAGATGAATAGATGAATAGATGAATAGATGAATAGATGAATAGATGAATAGATGAATAGATGAATAGATGAATAGATGAATAGATGAATAGATGAATAGATGAATAGATGAATAGATGAATAGATGAATAGATGAATAGATGAATAGATGAATAGATGAATAGATGAATAGATGAATAGATGAATAGATGAATAGATGAATAGATGAATAGATGAATAGATGAATAGATGAATAGATGAATAGATGAATAGATGAATAGATGAATAGATGAATAGATGAATAGATGAATAGATGAATAGATTAATAGATAAACAGATGGATTGAGGAATGGATAAATAGTCGAACAAATGGTGATATATACAGCTTAATTGATGCAGAAAGAAATTGCAAGATGTCGAGATTGTATCTGACTTTCTAATGAAGTGCACCCAAGTTTCCTTCACTACCCTTCTAAAAGTCGTGTCATATTCCTATCTACCATGACATATCTGTCTTAGAGACTTAATGTCTTTATAAGCCTTATCAGCTAACGAACGCGTTACCAGCTAACTAAGCAACTAATTAAAGATTCATCAGCCTGATGTTGTTGTTCATGCCGGCCTGATGATGCCATTGTTTATGCAAACAAAGTCATTATAAAATTAACTCCTTCCACATGTGGCTATGCGCATAAGTCGAAGGAGTCAAATGTACAAACAACGCTACGTAAGAGTAAGATATTTATATATTAGACCGGTTCACGAAAGGATTCTTGTGATCTAGAACCAGCGCTATTTAGTTTATGCATGGCACCAAATGGATATACGATCAGGCGTATAGACGAATATTTTTAAATTCACAAATAAATAAATTAAGAAATGCTGAATTCATATTATATCCTTTTTGCATAATTAACTTGTGACTATTAAGTTAGAATATCATTAGATAGAGTATTTCATATCAAGCTTTATGCAGTGAAGTGTAGCTTATCCTCATGACCCTCTGTACCCTCTGGGGTGAATCTTCAAAATCTATCTTTGATTGATTTTTTTTCTCAAACACCGCAGTTTTTTCATGTTGTGAGCCCTCCTAATGCTCATGGTTGCATGATTGCCTGTAACTGACACCAATGCTGTGGGCGCTTGTATATGCCACTAAGACATACTTCGCATCCCTATCCACGTTACAATTCATGTAGGCTACACCATTGTGTGGGCTTATTATGGAGTAACAATGTGAATTTGTATTGTGTAAAGGGGTAATGGGATAATGCCACAAATGATAGTGTGTCTGCTACACATGCAGCAAAGCCACTGAGGTATTGAATTTCATAATCGCCAAATTGCCAAAGGATTAATTGTAATGGTTGCTAAGAGTCTTAAATTCAATAATTTAGAATGACTTTAAATAGAGAATAGGGGGGATGAAACTGGTACGAACCAAACGGCTGTAGAATAATGAAATTTGATGTATTCATCGCTCTGAGTGCAAGAGATCTTTCAATAATCCTACCTTTAGAGGCAAGGAAGTAGGGATCGAATTGGTACCAAGCATATCGCTGCAGCAGCTGGATTTATAAAACTCGGTGTGTGCATTCCTTTGTATGTGTGAAAGCTCATCAAAGACATTTTTCGAAATTTATATTTTTCAGAAAAAAAACGGACCAAAGGGGGTATACAAAAGATACCAACCAAATGTCAGCAGCTCGAAAAAACGAAATTAGGTTTGCACATTCATCCGACTTCGTAGAAGCACAAAATAAGTTAATTTTTCAAAATTCGTTCTTTTAGGTTGAACATTTTAAAAAAGGGATGAAAATAGTACCAAGCAAACGGAAGTATCCAGAATTGTGAAATTAGGTATATACAACAGTCCACTGTGGACGCGAAATTCGTACTTTGAGGCTCAAATTGGTACCAATGGCATAAAATACCACTAATATCACAATTAACAATTTTTATGTCTCAGAACTAAAAATTATTTTTTTGTGTAGATTGTGGCATTCTATTCCTTAAAATCAAAACCAAAAATTTTTTATGTATATATTTTTTATTAAAACTAGTATTATTATTATACCCTCCATGTAAGGATGGGGGTATTATATTCACTTTGTCATTCCGTTTGTAACACCTTGAAATATTCTTCGAAGGCTCCATAAAGTATATATATTCTGGGTCGTGGTAAAATTCTAAGGCGATCTAACCATGTCCGTCTGTCTGTCTGTCTATCTGTTGAAAGCACGATAGCAGCCGAATGAAATGAGCTAGGAGGTTCAAATTTTCCCTAAATGTGTCTTATGGTTGCAGATCGGTTGGGATTGAAAGTGGGTGAAATCGGCCAAGAGGGAAACTTTTTTCCCTAACAAGGACTGAAAGTACTCCCTAATATTTAAGGATTTTTATGGGATCGGGGTATATTCACTTTGTCATTCTGTTTATAACACCTTGAAATATTCAACGAAGAGCCCTTAAAGTATATATATATTCTGTATCCTGGTAAATTTCTAAGACGATTTATCCTAAAAAGGACTGAAAATACCCCTAATATACGCAATTTTTGTGAAAATTTCCAAATTTGTATGCACTTGTAAATTATTTCTAGTAACGTGTAATCACCAAAAAGTACAAAAAAGATTTAGCGGTGAAATGGGACAAAAGGAATACATATTGTACCAATGATAAGATAACAGCTAGAAACATGAAATTCGGTGTGGACGTCCCTATAATTACGTAGACACGTAAAATGGAGAGATTTTTTTCAAAATTTGTAATTTAAAGGTATACAATTAGAAAAGAGGGATAAAAATGGTACCAATCAAAC
Source organism: Polietes domitor (assembly GCA_947397865.1). Lineage (NCBI taxonomy): Eukaryota > Metazoa > Arthropoda > Insecta > Diptera > Muscidae > Polietes > Polietes domitor. The sequence continues at coordinate 168,496,856 of OX377620.1, read as the reverse complement.
CGCTGAGGATAAAATCAAGAAATTCGATGTAAGCATTTATCCGACTGTGTAGACGCGAAACATTAAAGATGTTTTCGTAACTTGTATTTTTATGTGGAAAACGTGGCGAAAGGGATACAAATGGTACCAAACAAACGGTTGCAGTTAGAATAGTGAAATACGGTGTGTATTTTGCTGTGACTGCGTATACACGAAAAATAAGCATATCTTTCGATATTCTTACCTTTAGGATCAAAACTGGATAAAATTGGTATCACGCAAATCGCTGTAGCTAGAATCATGCAATTCTGTGGTTACACTCTTCGTCTTCTTCGTAGACACGCACAATATGAGTATTTCGTACTTTTAGGGTCAACATTTTAAAAAATGATAAAAGTGGTATCAAGCCAACGGATGTAGCTAGAATCATGAAAGTAGATGTAGGGTATATAAGATTCGGCCGGGCCGAACGTAACGCCTTTTAACTTGTTTTAAATTTCTGCTTTATATGCACTTGAACATTCCTCATTCCTACATTCCTCTTGTAGCGTAAAAGCTTCAAGAAGTAAATACACGTTTCAGCGGCCGAAATGGGATAAAAAGGGATACAAATGGTACTAATAATTCCAATGATACGATAACAGATAAAAAATGAATGTTAAATGTACATCCGTCTAATTACGTAGATAACTAAAATGGAAGGATTTTTTCAAAATTCGTACTTTTAAGGGATACAATTGGAAAAGAGGGATAAAAATGGTACATACCGAATCGCAGAAGTTGAAATCATGAAATTCTGTGTTTATTTTCATCCGACTGTGAAGATGCAAAATAAAAATGATTTTTTCGAAACTTTTAGCCGGAAAATGGGGCTAATGGGGATAAAAATGGTACCAACAAAACGGCTGTAGCTATAATAATGAAATTCGGCGTGTACACTTCTCTGACAGCGGTGACGCGAATAGTAAAGAGATTTTCCGATATTCGTAGCATTAGGATCTAAATGGAATTAAATTTGGTTGTAGCTAGAATGATATTCAGTATTTGCGGAAAATAAGATGTACGAATTTTTCTAAATTCATTCTTTTAGGTCCGACATGGAAATGACTGTAGCTAATTTCATGAAATTAGGTGTGAACATTCCACTCTGTAACCATATTACAATTTTTCCGATCAAAATGTTACAGACATTCAGGCTGTAGCTGGAATCAAAAAATTGCAAATGGGGAAAATCGGGCTTGAGGGAAATTCTTTCTATATAATAATATTTAGGGCACATTTTTGAAGATTTCTGACTAATAATTATGTTAATTCTTATATACAGTAGAGGATTATTAATATTATAATAATGAAGCAGCACAATTATCCTAATATGGTAATATCTATGTAATGTCTAATCTGCCGGTAATGCTGTTGACTGCACTCCGTGGTGGAGGGTATATAAGATTCGACCCGGCCGAACTTAACGTCTTTTTACTTGTTTTATTTCCTGATCGTTTTTACCAGAACTTATAACTACAAAGGATGTTGAAGTTTTAATAATTTATTTTTGTACTTTCGCGAGTCATACAATGACGTTATGGATATCAAATGAATAGGGAAGATTATCTGTTAAAAATACTTAAAATTTCATATTTCATATTATCGGTATTAGTTTGGCATTATCAGCCATTTAAAAAATGTTCACATGTTCCGCGTTTAGCCATTCGTTACATGCTTTTTAATGAAGCCAATACAAATATACATTTTCTACTATCAAACCCCCTCCCACACCTCTCTCAGAAATTCTTCTCCAAAAGAAATACTCTCTGTCAAATCCCACACACACTTGGTTTTGCAAAAAGAAAAACAATAACTTTGTTTAGTTGGCAAATCTTCTCAATAGACAACTTCCGATTTAATCCGATTAGAACATATCCGACCAAAAGTTCTTGGAAACAATTAAAAGCAGCTACATCCGGCAGAATGGCGAACGTTTTCAACCGAAAACTTTTGGTTTTCTTTTCTTCGCACAAAGAAAACAGTCAAGTTCTGCTTATGCCCACTCTCTTTGTCTCCTCTATTCATGCAGAGATAAATCTAAAAACTAGAAGTTTTCCCCAACAAAATCAACGAAATTGTATTACACGCCTCTTTAAACCCCAAAAATGGGTGTGGGTGTGTGAATGTGTGTAACCGCTGCAGGATAAACTATGTGTCTGTTGATCCTTTCACCACAGATGGCTGAATGGATACATCTATGTACGTATATATGTTAAGGAGGAGCACACACGATGCTAAAGGTATAGCAACAAAAAATTTAAAGACTTGATTCGGGTTGGGATATTTTTTCTAAAGACATCTTGTGGGATTTTCAAAGATATATTAAGGAAAAAACAAGTAAGGAAAGGCTAAAGTCGGGCTAGGCTGACTATACCACTACACCACCCCCTGCATATATACCTCTTCTTGATTACTAAATCCAGGTTGTTTTTTTGGGACGTTTTTATGTAGTTAATATAATTTAATCTATAGTCAAATTTATCGAATATGGTAAAATTTATGAAAATATTTTCCATGTGATGGACCCACATACATAAACATCTCATTGTATCTGCGCCTAGTGAAAAACACAACAATTATTTTCATCAAGATTGGCTGGTATTCCGCTAATAAAAATAACAAGTAATCAAGATCGGATGACAAATGCAGACTTTACATCGGCAGTAGGATAAATCGGACGGACATTTGTAGGGGGCTATCACAACACTTGGTGGGCTGTGCCAAAAACATAAGCCTATGTAGTTCTCATTCACAGTAGGTATTCCTAGTTGGAATATGTCATCTGCAAAATTTGATCAAGATCCGATGAAAAATGTAGGTTCTAGAAAGATAATAAAGTAAAATGGTGTCCCCATTTGTATGGGGGTTAAACCATAATATGGACCCATATATTTCACTTTCAAAATTTGATAAACTTCTGGCCGACTATATGATACACTCCACTTTCACTCCGAATACAATTCAATTCGGTAAAAAAATGGGATGGGAAGGATTTTTGTATGTTTACTAACCATAGGCTATTATGACCTAGTCCAATTTGTCAAATCGAGAACAATATTTGTATCGGGGCTATATCCAAACATAAAATGAATCAACTAACTTTCACAACAAGTTCTTTCAGTTCAAGTACACATGTTACGCTCATTTTGAAGAAATTCAGTGAAAATACGTGGTTTCTGGGGTTGAAAAAGTCAAATCGAGAGCGAAATTTGAATGGGTGCTATATATAAATCTGAACCGATTTAACACATTTTCAAAACAGGTGTATCTAGTTGAAATATAAGATGTTTTGCCAAACTTGAAGAAGATCTGTCAAAATATGTGTTTTCTAAACCAGAAAAAGTCAAATCGAGAGCGAAATTTGAGTGGGAGCTGTATACAAATCTGAACCGATCTGACCTTTTTTCACCATAGGTGTTCCTAGTTTAAATATAAGATGTTTTGTCAAATCTAAAGACAATATGTGGTTTCTACAGCGGAAAAGCTACATCTGCATGGGGGCTATATCTAAATCTGAACTGATCTAACCGATTTTCAGCATAGCTGTTTCCAGTTCAAATATAGGGTACTGTGCCAAATTTGAAGCAAAACGAGTGAAATATTTTCTTTCTAGAGCGGAAAAAGTCAAATCGGGAGCGACATTTGTATGGGGGCTCTATCTAAATCTGAACCGATCTTATCCAATTTTTTGCATATGTGTTTCTAGTTCGATTTTAAGATGTGCCAAATTTAAAGAAAATCGGGTAAAATATGTGGTTTCTAGAGTGGACAATGTCAAATCGGGAGCGACATTTGTATGGGGGCTATATCTAAATCTGAACCGATCTGACCGATTTTCACCATAGCTGTTTCCAGTTCAATTATAGGATACTGTGCCAAATTTGAAGCAAATCGAGTGAAACATGTGGTTTTTTCAGCGGAAAAAGTCAAATCGGGAGCGACATTTGTATGGGGGCTATATCTAAATCTGAACCGATCTTACACATTTTCACCACTGGTGTTTCTAGTGGAAATGTTAGATATTTTGCCAAATTTGAAGAAGATCTGTCAAAATATGTGTTTTCTAGTCGGAAAAAGTCAAATCGAGAGCGAAATTTGAACCGATTTGCTTCAAATTAAATAGCGTTCGTCTATAGCCCACAAAACTTACTTGTGCCAATTTTTGTAAGGATCGGACTATAATTGCGACCTGTTATTTGATTATAACAATAGATGAACAGACGGACAGACAGAAAGACGGAAATTGCTAAATCGACTCAGAAAGTGATTCTAAGCCGATCTGTAAACGATGGGTCTAACTCGTTTCCTTTTGGGTGTTACAAACAAATGCACAAAGACATAATACTCTCGTGGAGTGTATAATAATAAAGTAGTTCAAGTTTAAAATATTAGATAGCCCACCCTATATCTTTGATGATGCGATATTTTTGTTTTAATATATTTGTCCAAAACGTCATTGCAGGTTTTGTGATATTTAACAAAAAATTTAAAAATCATGATTTTTCTAAAATTATATTTTGCGTCTACATTTGCCCATAATTTTTTTACATATGGACGTTAGCTATTGAATAATAATAAAATATTTTTTCAACTTTTTATACCCTACACCACTTCGTGGTCTAGGGTATTATAAGTTAGTTTCGCGCCAAATGTTTGTAACACCAAGAAATAATCGAGCTAGACCCACCTTTAAGTATACCGATTGGCTTAGAATCACCAGCTAAGTCGATTTAACTATGTCTGTCTGTCCGTCCGTCCGTCTGCTGTCCATCTAAGCTTGTTCGCACTCTTCAGGTCGCAATTGTTGTCCGATTGTCATGAAACTTGGCAGAAGTTATTTTTTCTGACCAAGGACCATTGGTATTGAATTTGGGTAAGATCGGTTCAGATATAGATATAGCCCCCATACAAATGTCGCTCCCGATTTGACATTTTCCGCTCTAGAAACCACATCTTGTTCCCGATTTCCTTTAAAATTGGCACAACATTTTTTAATCGAACTAGAAACACGTATTCTGAAAGTGGGTATGATCGGTTCAGATTTAGATATAGCCCCCATACAAATGTCGCTCCCGATTTGACTTTTTCCGCTCTAAAATCCACACATTGTACCCGATTTTCTTTAAAATTGGCACAACATCTTATAATCCAAGTAAAAAACCTATGGTGAAAGTGGCTAAAATCGGTTCAGATTTAGATATAGCCAAAATACAAATGTTGCTCCCAAATGTTTAACCGATTTTGGCCATACTTTACATATTATATTTCACCTATAAACATACACGTGGGTCACATCGTTCCATGTTTCAATATACCCTCATACAGATGTCAAACGCATACATTTACACGATGCAAAAATCCTTCCCGATTTCACTTTTTTACCAAATTGAATTATAATGAGAATTCTTTGGGTGATGCCCATATGTCCATACTTTGGTATAACCCAAATGGGGTCCATTCTGATCTATTACAGCTCTAGAAACTACAGCTTACATCGGATCTTCATCAAATTTTGCAGATCATGATATTTTTCAACTAGGAATACGTACTCTGAATGTGAAATATATAGGCCCATGTTGTGGACCAGGCCCAGAATGTTGTTGTAGGCCCCCTTTGAAATGTCAGTTCTATTACTACTGTATACTTTGTATTTGCCTGTCGGATAATTATATCAATTACCATATTATTAACCATATTCGTTAAATATGACTAAAGATGAATTTATAGTATAATTTATACTGTATAATTTATATGAACTACATAAAATTGCTCCCATGAAATAAATGGGTTTAGTAATCAAAGCGAGGTACATACGCAGGGGGTGGTGTAGGGTATTATATAGTCGGCCCCGCCCGACTTTAGCCTTTCCTTACTTGTTTTATTTCTATGGGTTTTCGTGTTGGCAAAAATTGATTTTTTAAATATATATATTTTTTAGGAGACATTTATTAAATGAAGTTTCAAAGAAAAATTTAAAATTAATTTCTTTGTGTTGATTTTTTGAATCAAGAAATATTTTAGGTATCGAGCATAATATTTTTATTTCTTGTATTATCAGATCAACGAAGTAGTTTCTTTCAGTGTATAGCTTGTATTTGTTTAGGGATTGTTTAGGGCGTAATTAAGCAACACCTTTACTAGGTCAACAACTATATTCCAAACCCTTCAATTTTATGTAAATACTATACAAAGAGAAATCGGAGCGGTGCGAGTATATGTCTATTTAAAGAAGAACAAAGTCGGACTACTTACCACAAATTATTTGAAGTGTCCTTAGTTTGTTATCATGTCAAGCATCACCCTTCATCCATCGCCTCTTACGCGTATAATGAGTACACCTTTATCCTATCTGATTGTTGATTTAGTTTCGGAACTAAATACTATTGTTTCCATAGCTGTATACATTTCATTATGTGCTAGGCTTTGCTAAATATGTACACATAAGAGCAGGAACCAACAAAGTAAAACTTGCCAAAATAAGAGAGCACAAACAGTCATAGTCCTTTGGAAAAAAAAGATTTAATATATCAGTTCCATTTCATTTCGTTACAGATGTAGGGTGGTCCATATCAAATTTTAATTTTGAACTACCGATTACTTTGACTTTGCAAGGTAGATTAACATTCCTTTTTATTTTCGTTTTCAGGTTTATATTTGACATTTGCAAAATGGGACGCTATACGCTATATATGATAAAGTTCAACCAAGTTCCAATGAAACTAGAAATTTGAAAAAATAATCAGCACTTGTTTTTATAGCCGATTCTAATTTAAAGTTTTAAATGGCCCACCCTGTAGCTTGACAGTCGTCATTATTTAGTATTTTTGATTTTTCATTAAATCGATAGATATTTCACCAACTAAAGATCCCGACGTTTTAACTTGAATTTGAGATTTCATTGAAAATATCAATCGAAATCCGTTATTTTGAGCTATAGCCATTTGTTTGGTACCAGTTTTATGCCTTTTTCCCTAAAAGTACGAATTTGCAAAAATCGTTTTTGGTTTCTAAACAGCCAGAGCGAAGTATACAACGAACTTCGTTATTATAGCTGCAATCATTTAATTGGTACCATATTTATCCCCTTTCGCCGCCATTCTCATTAAAAATATATGTTTTTTTTTGAAATATTCTCATACTTCGTCTACTCTGTCGGTTAAATCGACCCAAATGATGATTCTGAACCGATCGATATAATTAAAGATGGGTATAGTTCAATTATTCTTGGCGTTGCAAACATTTGGTGTGAAACTAAACAAACTTTTGGTGTAATACCTATTCGGCGAAGTGGTGTACGCCGCACAGTGGTCAGAATCAAAATCCATCGGCCCAAAATTCAACAAATAAGGCAATAGTCTGAGACAATGCTCTATCCCGATACCATTGCGTATGACTGCTGTGTCTCAATATCAATCATACGCACCATTGTTTTTATAGCGTCGCACAGTTCAGTTCAGAATCAAGTAGACATTGTTCTGGTAGACATTTTTGAGTTCTGTAAAAATCCAAAATTAGACAAGGGCCCCAGGATTATTGTGATATATAAACATTAAAAATCGGACAATCGGATATATTTCATTTCATTAAATCGGCCCAAAGTTTACTGCTTTACGTATTTTTCGATTTTAAAGAAAATTAAAATTTTAATTTTTTGTATTTATGTTTTTTTAACAAATTTTTACGTATATGTTCATAATGCGAAGAAAAAAATTTTTTTTGATGTTTTACAGATTTTGAAAATTGAAAAAACGTATTTCCTTTTTTTGGTTTTGTCGAACTGTTTCTCACATATGTTAGGAGATTTTGCACACAAATTTTTTTCATTAGAAATTTATGGTTTCTTAGCTTTATTATGGCGTCAAAACTATGTTTGTGCCAATTTTAGTTTGTTTGTAAAAAATATTTAAAAATACCCTTTTTGTACAAATGTCTGACTTTGAACCAATACAACTTTTTTCCTTCAAAAGCCTTTAAAGAAATATATACATACTTGGAAATGGTTGCCCGCCCGAAATTGCCCCCTTGGAAGATAGGATACATTTAGTGCAAAAAGTTCAAGGTTTTAGTTCCAAAACGCAATATCCTCATTTTTCCAAATATGCATATATTTTGTTAAAGGCTGTTGAAGAAAAAAAAGGTGTGTTGGTTCAAAGTCAGACATTTCTTCAAAAATGATATTTTCTAAAATATTTATTACAAACAAACTATATTTGGCACAAACATAGTTTTGATGTCATAATAAAGCTAAGAAACTACAATTTCTAATAAAAAATTGAATGCAAAATCTCTTAAACTGTGTGAGAAAAAGTTCAACAAAGTCAATAAAAGAAATTACGGTTTTTCAATTTTTGAAATCTGAAAACGTGAAAATCTGTGACACAAAAAAAATAAAAAAAATACGTAAAAATATGCTAAAAAACATAAAAAATAAAAAATTTTAATTTTCTCTAAAAATGAAGAATACGAAAAGTATCCAACTTTGGGCCGATTTCTGTTGTATACTCCATTGTCCGATTTTTTAATGTTAATATCTCAAAGTAATCCTTGGGCCCTTTTCTAATTTTGTTTTTCACAGAACTCAAAAATGTCTACTTGATTCTGAACTGAACTGTGCGCCGCTATAAAAACAATGGTGCGTATGATTGATATTAAGGCACAGCAGTCATACGCAATGGTTTCGGGAGAGAAGTGATAAGTTAACATATAACAATATTTATTCTAAAAACTATTGTTAATATATTCAATTGTTTAGAAGTGGGTTTATACGTACAGGGTGGGCCATTTAAAATTTGAACTACCGATTACTTTGACTTTGAAAGGTAGAAAGACATTCATTTTAATTTTTATTTTCAGGGTTATGTTTGACATTTGCAAAATGGGACGCCATACGCTCGAATATAATTGGGAAATATTAAAAAAAAATTAACGCAAACTGTAAAAAATTTACGTGGTAATATTTCGCGAAGAGATCGGCCTTCAGTTCAGTTTTGTGCGTCAATTTGTGAAGCGAATTCATGAAAATCGATCGTTGTTGGACAAAACAATATGTGAAAGTTCTTGTCCAGTGCGTTATATCGAAAACATTGCTGCTGTGGCTGAGAATGTCCAAGAGCCTCCACAATATCAACTCGCCATCGTTCTCAGGAACTGAATATTTCTTGCACTTCTCTGAGGAGAATCTATATATATAAAAGAGTTGCGTTACTGACTGACTGACTTATCATTGACCAGCCCCAGACCAAACGGCTGAAGCTACGGTCATGAATTTTCAGGGTAGTTCCCAAATATGACGTAGACGTCGACACAGAAAGGGTTTTACGAAAATCGTACTTTTAGGGGGTAAAATGGCCCAAAAGGGATAAACATCGAACCTTCGTCCTGACTAAACGGCAGTAGTTAGAAACATGAAAATCGGTGAGTTCCTTGCACTGACCATGCAGAAGAGCTACGAATAGGAATTTTTCGAAATTTGTACTTTCAAGGGGCGAGAGGGAGAAAAAGGGATAAAAATGGTACCAACTAAAGTATTACAGCTAGAATCGTGAAATTTGGTATGTAAATTCCTCTGACCATATATAAATGAAGTAAAATTGGATTTTTCGACATTTGTACTTTAAAGGGGCGAGCGGGATAAAAATGGTACCAACTAACGTATTACAGCTAGAATCGTGAAATTTGGCATGTAAATTCCTATGACCATATATAAACGAACTAAAATTGGATTTTTTGAAATCTGGCGAGCGGGACAAAAAGGGATACAAATTATACCAACATAATTATTACATTATTACAGCGCAGTAGTTTGATTTTTTGAAATTTGGACTTCTAAGGGGTGCGCGGGACGAAAAGGGATAAAAAATGCTGTACAATCCTTTAAAGGGGAATGAATGTGTTACCAAATAAAGTACATATTTTTAGGGGAAGCAAAAACACATGTTACCTATAGTGATTTTTCAAAATGTGTACTTTTTGGGAAAGAGGTGCAAAAAGTTATAAACTGGCTGGCTGAATCTAGAAACATGAGATCGAGGATATAAATGGTTGTAATTTTTTGTTCAAAACTTGGTAGAAAATTATACATACGAAGTAGTTTAGGTAAAATAGTGCATATCGACAAGCAAATTCCTTTGACTGTGTGTGAGTGCTAGCAAATAGGAGGATTCCAAATTACTATTTCAGATTTATATATATCCACCAAAAGAAAATTAAATAAATACTATCCAAAAACAGAGACGGATAAAATTAACGAATAACTTGCTTTTTCGTGTGCGAAGCAGCGGGTACTGCTAGTTTTTCCTAAAGATCTCGGTATGAAGGCTTACAAAACTCAATTGGTCCAACAACTGAGGTCTCAGGACCATCCGATGCGTTTTCGCTTCGAAATCGAAATTGGCGAAAAATCGTGTTTTCTCATGAAGCTCATTTGTATCTAAATTGCCGCATATGAGGTTTTGAGAACCCACAAGTGACTATTGAGAATCCAATGTATCCGCAACGAGTCACTGTTTGGTGTGGATTTGGTTTGGCGGCATCATTGGGTCTTTTTACTTCGAAAATGAGCAAAGAGCCCCTGTTTTGCTGAACGTATTTTTTTAAATAGTTTTTATAAATTTTGGTCGATTCTCAAACACTATACGATATCTTCATGCAAGCTGAGGCAAAAATTAGAAGGAGTAGAGCTACGATACGTGGCTTCTGAGATATAGACCAATAAGATATCTTCTAAAATAGTGAACTTTTAAAATATTTAAACATATATGACGTTTACATGCCTCCTCAGCAATATAATGCCACGATAATGTTAAAATCTTTTAGAATACGCTGAATTGGCAAGGTCTTGGAAAAAATTTAATCATAATGATAGAGATAGGGGAGCATACAATCTGAGAGCTTTTGCCGCTGATATGATGATGGTATGATATGTCTGAAACTATAGGCGAAGGGTGTTAATTGTTGTTTTTAGTTTCTTTTATTTCATCACCCTCTAGTGCCAAAGGTTAAAAATTTTCAAAAATTATTTTAAATATTTGTTTTTATTTTCTTTGACGGAAAAAACGAAAAAAAAAACAGAATTATTTTAAATACTTGTACGCACTCGATAATACCGATATAAGTGTTAAATTAAAGAGGAGAATATCTGTTAAAAATACATGAAATTTCGTGCTTCTATCTGTATTAGTTGAGCATGCTCATTATAATCCCCCCAAAACGCACCACCTGGACTGTTCAGATCCTGCCACCCTCCAGCAATGAAGTTTTAAATGAATTTTTGTCGACATTTTTAATTAATTTCGTGTATTTTGTGTGTACCTAGAACGTAAAAAGCTTATATTACGTTTTTCTGTGCAGTTTTGCAGCACTTACCTTTTTACAAACTCTTTCGAAATGTCTGCCAGTGACAGTTACAAAAAAAAAAACGGAATGAAATTCCGATGAACACGAACTGAATTTGCGAAAGCAGCACTTTTAAAGGGGGAAAATATAAAATTGCAATTGTAAGCGGAAAAAACACTGACAAGTTAAAAAAAAACAGAAAGAAAAAAGTACAAAAGGAGTAAAAACGGCGTAAGTTAAGGTCGGAGAGAGTTTTATCTATCCATAGTGTTTTGCATCTGATAAAAGGACGTCGACATTACTGTTGGTACATAAATATCCTAGATATCCTATAAAAGGAAGTTGTGTTGTTTTGCTAAGTAATATTCATCGATAACAATCGATAAAAATTTGATATTATTGCGACGTCCATGTTGTCTTCACACGATACTGTTTTTGTGGTCGCTGCTTTTGCTGAAGACTTGAAGATTGGAAAGGTTGAACTTGGTTATTTCATAATATCATTCATATGATTATTATCACGGCTGGCTCGGTAGTACCTCATCCGATCAACCCAATCTTTCAGTACATTTTCGATTGTTCCGGCTCGAATCTCTTCAATGGCAACTTCGATTTCATGTTTCAACGCATCAATTGTTACTGGATGGGTGGATGGCTCCCCACAGAAAATAATCCAAAAGGGCTCACAGATCACAGCTCCGAGGCAGCCAATTGACATCACAATTTCGGCTGACTATTCGATTTTCAAAAACAGTGTGTAAAAATAACGATGGTTGCGTTGGCTGTGTGACATGTGGCCCCGTCTGGTTGAAACCAAATGTTGTCCATGTCATTCTCTTAAATTTTTGGAAAGAAAATTGAGCATGGCACGGTAACGCTCACCGTTGATGGTAACGACGGCTCATTTGCTTATTTTCCAAGAAAGATGGTTCAATGATGCCGCCAGCCCAACTTTCACACCAAACAGTGACTCGTTGTGGATGCATTGGCTTCTCAATAGTCACGTGTGTGTTCTCTGAACCCCATATGCGGCAATTTTGTATATTAACATAGCCAACGCGATGAAAATGAGCTTCATGTGAAAACACGATTTTTCGGTAAAATTCTTCATATCCTGCCAAACAATCTTCAGCGCATCGGTTGGTCATGAGGCTTCAGTTGTTGGACCAATTAAACTTTGTATACCTTCATACCGTGGTCTTTATGCAAAATTCTTCTCAAAGAAGTGTCGAGTTGATGTTGGTGGAGGCTCCTGGACATTCTCAGACACAGCAGCAATGTTTTCGATTGAACGCACTGGACGAGGACATACACTGGTTGGTTTGTCCAACAACGATCCATTCTTATAAATTCGCTTCACAAATTGACGCACAAACTGAACTGAGGGCCAAACTCTTCGCGAAAATTTTCTCTCATTTCAAATTGGACCACCTTATATATATAAACCCACATCTAAACAATAAATATATTAACAATTGTTTTTAGAATAAATATAATTATATATATATGTTAACTTATCAGTTGAACTATAAGGCAATAGTCTGGGACACTTTTCTATTCGGATACCATTGCGTATGACTGCTGTGACTCAGTATCAATCATACGCACCATTGTTTTTATAGCGACTCACATTGGTTCAGAATCAAGTAGACATCGAGACATTTTAGTAGTAGACATTTTTGAGTAAAAAACAAAATTAGACAAGTACCCAAGGATTACTTTGAGATATTAACATTACAAATAGGGTAATCGGATATACTTCAGAAATCGGTCCAAAGTTGACTACTTTTCGTAATTTTCGATTTTAAAGAAAATTATTTTTTTTTTTTTTTTTTAACATATTTTTAGGTATTTGTGAAAAATGCAAAGAAAATTTTTTTAATTTTTTTTGTACTACAGATTTTCACGTTTTTTCAGATTTTGAAAATTGAAAAAACGTAATTTCTTTTTTTGATTTTGTCGAACTGTTTCTCACACATTTTAAGAGATTTTGCACTCAATTTTTTTAATTGAAATTGTGGTTTCTTATTATGACGCGAAAACTATGTTTGTGCCAAATATAGTTTAGTTGTAATAAATATTGTAAAAAATATCCTTTTTGAACAAATGTCTGACTTTGGACCAACACAACGTTTTTCCTTCAAAAGCCTTTAACGAAATGTATACATATTAGGAAAGGATGAAGGGTTCCCCGTTTTTGTAGGGTAATTTTTGGCTGCACGAAATTGCATTCTCGGAAGATAAGATACATTTAAAGAAAAAAGTCCGATTTTTTAATTCTGTAATACAAAAAAAATTGAATTTTTTTCCTCGCATTATGAACAAATACGTAAAAATATGTTAAACAAACATAAAAACTAAAAAAAAAAAAAAATTCTTTAAAACCGAAAAATACGAGAAGTATTCAACTTTGGACCGATTTCTAAAATATATGCGATTTCCAGCTTTTTAATGTTAATTTGTCAAAATAATCCTTGGGTCCTTGTTTAATTTGGTTTTTTACAGAACTCAAAAATGTCTACTAGAGCAAAAGTTATAGAATTTGGCCGATGGATTTTGATTCTGAACCACTTAAAAGTACAAGTATCGAAAGATGGCATTATATTTCAAATCTATGCAACCTGAACGAAATATACACCGATTTTCATTATTCCATTCTATTGGTACCAATTTTATCCCTTCCCCCCCCCATTTCACCCCCTAAAAGTATGAATCATTTTATAACTTTATAAAAGAATTGAACTTACTAAGTAAGTAAATACATATCACTCTAGCTGTAGCCGTTTGGTTGGTACCATTTTTATCCCTATGTTTCCCTTTTTCACCCATAAAAGTATAAATTTGAAAAAAAAATGTTTTAGTGTACATGTCTACGTAGACTGAGGAACGTATGCTCTGAACTTCATTATTCTACCTGCAACCGGTTAGTACCATTTTTATCCCTCTTTTACCATTTAACACCCTTAAAAGTACGAATGTGAAGAAAAACCTTTTATTTTGCGTGTCTACTCAATTAGAGTTATGTACATACCGCATTTCGTGTTTCTAGCTGTTGTCGTTTGATAGGTACCATTTCTATCCCTTTTTGTCCCATTTCATCATTTAGTCATTATGAAAACTCTGTAGCCTTTCTTATCAGAAATTAGGTTTCTTTTGTTTCTTCTAAAATCTGGAAGAACGTTTGGGTTAAAAGTTTGATTTGTTGTCGTTTGATAGGTACCATTTCTATCCCTTTTGGCCCCATTTCTTCATTTAGTCATTGTGAAAACTCTGCTGCCTTTCGTATCAGAAATTAGGTTTATTTTGCCTCTTCTAAAATCTGGAGGGAGGGTGGACACTTGCAGAACATTTGGGTTAGAAGAGTAAAACACTTTGAGCCAAAAAATCTTAAGTGTTAATTGTAAACACTTTATTTACATACATATATTTATATCAAAAAATATTCACAGGAAACTTTGCAGTCTGAGCTGTACTGACGAGTCAAGAACAAACAAGCTGTTGCCAGTAGCCGGGACACAAAAACGAAAGTAAATTAAACGTCCGACTTTTTTTATCAACTGACGGAAATTAAATGTCCGCACAAACGATTTTATTCACTTGAGCACTTACACTTGTTCAAGTCATTTCGCTGAGAGTTTCCTAATTAAAGGCTGCCAAATACGATTTAAATTTAATCAAAAATACAGAAGAAATTGTGACTTAGGGAATTCATTTCCTCTGTGTGTCATAAACAAAAAAGTGGAAATGAATTTTGCTACTTTATTTAGAATTTCTCAAAAAAAAAAAATAATAATTAAGGCTCATGATTGAGCTCACAGCATGCCAGTCAATAACTTTGGGGGGGAGGTAACCTCCGCAATAAAAGTCCATTGGAGCAAAACAGGGCCGTAAAAATTGCGATTTTTGCGGTAACGATGCCCCTTGGGCCGCTTTTTTGTAACCCTGACATTGGCGTACACAATTTTCCTTTGACGGCAAAAATTCGCATAATGACAGCGGCGGAGACAAGATATAAATAATTGTCTGCTTTAGGGCAGGTACAGAGGTACAACATACTTATAGGAGTAATAAATGTAGTCTGCTTTTGAGGGCATAGCACACGCACACCTTGCGATGAAAGCTAAGCCGTAAACATCAAAAGCTTTTAGCAGCGCAAAAGCGGTGAATGGTGAATAACAAGACCTCATTTTACGAAACACAAAAAAGTAAAGCAAATATTTGGAGGTTATGGGGGGGACAATCAAGTGAATAAAATATGTATTTCATTTAGGGTATTTTTACCTGGCCTTTTAACTTCGCAGCCATTGAAATCTTTGCCTTAATTTGAAATTACTTCTCCAAATGATTTCCGCACATTAATTTTCAGGCAATTTTTCTAAAAGGTAAATTCATTCATCACAATTGAGTAATCACAATAAAGATGAGGATTTTTTCGTGAATCCTTAGCATACTTTTTGGCGTGGTTCTAATTCAGCGGAATAAAATGTGTCGAACAGTGGTTAAGAATCAAAAACCATCGGCCAAAATACAATAACTTTTGTTATAGTGAACATTTTTGACCAAAATTAGACAAGGACCAAAGGATTATTTTGAGATATTAACATTAAAAATCGGGCAATCGGATATATTTCAGAAATAGTCCCAAAGAAAATCAATTTTTTTTGTTTTTTAACATATTTCTACGTATTTGTTCAAAATTTGAAGAAAAAAAAAATATTTTTTTTGTATTACAGATTTTCACGTTTTCAGATTTTGAAAATTGAAAAACATAATTTCTTTTTTTTTGACTTTGTCGAACTGTTTCTCACACATTTTAAGAGATTTTGCACTCAGATCTTTTTATTAGAAATTGTCCAACAAGTAAAAAGGCGTTAAGTTCGGCAGGGCGTCCACCGGCAGATTAGTGGCTGCACTACCATATTAGGAAAATTGTGATTTAAATAATAATTATTATAATAATTATAGTCCTCTACTATATAAATATACAACTTCAAGAGTAATCAGAAATTGAATATTCAAAAATCTACCCTAAATGTCACATACATACGTCAGCCGTTATTAGGCAGAAACTATTTCCCTTAGGGTCGATTTTCCTCATTTTCAATTACTTAATTCCAGCTACAGCCATAATGAACGTACCAATGATGATAGTATTGGAAAAGTGCTAATATTGAAGATCCAAAATGTTTCCGAAAAACGATTTCAGCTTCGGCCGTTTGTTTTTTCATTTTGACCCTAAAAATACGGATTTGGAAAAAGTTCTCTAATTTTCTGCATCTACGCCACGTGATTGGAGCCAAATTTATTCCCATTTAGATACTATTTGGTATTTTTTATTTTCGCCGAATTTCACTATTTTAGCAGCAGCAGTTTGGTTGGCACCATTTTTATTCCAATTCGCCCCATTTTCAGGCTAAAAGTAAAAAATTTCGAAAAATTCCTTTATGTTTCGCTTCTATTCAGTCAGATGAATGTATACACCGTGTTGAAGATCGACCATATGATCGACATCAGCTGGTGCTAGCAAGTTGGAAATCGACCATATGATCGACATCACCTGATGTGCGTATGTCAATGCTGTAACATCCAAATACAGATGGCGTTAGCGGTTATTTTATGGCTGTCAAATCAGTAGTTTTTGTGTACACCGAACGCAGCAACACACTTGCTCAAAATAAAATATTAAAAAAAAAACAAATTTGTGTTGTTTTAATAAATTGTCTCCTCTAGACTACGTCTAGACATCATCAACAGTGCCATCATCCTGGTGGAAATCTGTTCACACCGAATTTCTTGATTTCAACTTTAACGGTTTGGTTGGTACCATTTTTATACCTCTTTTTCAATTGTATCCCTTAAAAGTACGAATTTACGTGTCTACGCAATTAGAGGGATGTACACGCCGAATTTCATGGTTCTAGCTGTTGTCGTATCATTGGTACCATTTTTATACCTTTTTGTCCCATTTTAAGCGCTAAAATATTTTTTTTTTAATTTCTGGTGCTTTCAGACTACACGAGGAATGTAAGCAACAAATTTCAAGCGCATATAATGCAAAAACGCGTTAAAGTTATTGAGGCTTATAAAGGATGAGATAATTCGACACATTTTTTTCTTAATTTCATTTATTTATTTATGTACATTCGTGCATTGTCCCGCGAAGCCAACAACGGCTTGTCTGCAGGAAAACAAAAAACAAGTAAGGAAAGGTTAAAGTCGGGCGGGGCCGACTCTATGATACACTCCACTTTCAATCCGAATACAATTTAATTCGGTGAAAAAGTGAAAACGGGAACGATTTTTGTATCCTGTAAATGTATGTGTTTGACAAAAAATTTTAAATCGGAAAGGACATTTGTATGGGGGTATATTGAAACATGGAACGATGTGACCCGCTTTCACCATGTATGTATAACCAAAATCGCTTAAAGATTCGGGAGCGACATTTGTATGGAGGCTATATCTAAATCTGAACCGATCTTACCCATTTTCAGTATAGGTGTTTCTAGTTGGATTATAAGATGTTGTGCCAAATTGAAAGAAAATCGGGTAAAATATGTGGTTTCTAGAGTGGAAAATGTCAAATCGGGAACGACATTTGTATGGGGGCTATATCTAAATCTGAGCCGATTTTACCCACTTTCTGCACAGGTGTTTCTAGTTGTGCCAAATTTAAAGAAAATCGGGTACAATATGTGGTTTCTAGAGCGGAAAATGTCAAATCGGGAGCGACATTTGTATGGGGGCTATATATAAATCTGAACCGATCTAACACATTTTTACCACAGGTGTTTCTAGTTGAAATCTAAGATGTTTTGCCAATTTTAAAGAAAATCTGTTGTAATATGTGGTATCTAGAGTGAAAAGAGTCAAATCGGGAGTGAAATTCGTATGGGGGCTATATCTAAATCTGAACCGATTTTCTTCAAATTAAATAGCGTTCGTCCTTGTTCATTGTGCAAAGTTTCATTTAGTTATGTCTACAATTGCGACCTGTATCGTGATTACAAGAATAGATGGACAGACGGACAAACAGACGACATTGCTAAATCGACGCAAAAAGTGATTCTAAGTCGATCGGTATAATTAACATTGGGTCTATCTCGTCTCCTTTTGGGTGTTACAAACAAATGCACAAAGACATAATACTCTCGTGGAGTGTATAAAAATTGACGATATAAGGGATGTGTGCGAAATTGCAAGGTCCTAGCTCTATTACTTCTAATTTTTGCCGCAGCTTGTATGAAAATATTCCACTGTGCGCACTATTATTTAAAAATTATAATAACGGAACATCACCATTTATTTAACAAATATCAGCAAAAAATCATAATTTTCTTAATATTTTTCTGCACATATTCATTAAGTAGACAGCCTCTAATCTGCTTATAATACTGTGGAATGTAATCCAAGGTGGAGGAGGTATAAGATTAAAGCTTTTGTACTTCTTTATTATTGCATAGTGTAATTAAAGGAATGAACTGCGTGAGATTTTCTTGACTGCTTGGCTTCATCAGTTTTACTTAAGCATACCTAAGGGAATTAATGTAAGGTAGTTGAGTCTACATTCTATTTACTACGAAAGTACAACCTTCTCATTTAGGCCGCAATTGCTACGCCAATAAATATAAAGTACATGTATGCAACCTTTGCACACGTGTAGTCATTAGCCGTTAAGTCACTATGACTACGGGACTTTAGAAAATATTCCTACGTATTCAACATTTTGCCAAATTATCCCTGATAATGAATTCTTAGCCCGTCCTCCATAGCCGTGGCGTTCAAGTTGTTTCCCATAAAAAGCGCTCCCAATTGCCAAGAAATTAGTATTTTGTTAGACAAATATTAACAAAGCCGTTAGCTCCATGTACACAACACCATGGCTTGCCTACTTGAGGGCATGCCGAAAAGGCACACCAAGATGAAGTCGTCTTTTAGGCGTCAACAGAAATTCCTGCCGTGAGTAAACAAAGAGATCAACATTGTTAGCAGAACTGCGCAGACAAGACACATAATCAAACGAAAATTTCTTTGTATGAACAAAAAAAAAAAGAAACTAAATACACCTTGACGGCCAGAGCTTATGGTGGGATTAAATATGCCGGGAAGACTTTTGATGGGAATGTGTTTAGCAAGTGACGAGTATACTTATTGTTGGGCGGGTAAAAGTTTTTGTTGTGCTGTTTTGATATTAAAGCGATAATGGAAACATTTTAAATGGATTTCATGATTTCTTAATTTCTTGATTTCTTGATTTCTTGATTTCTTGATTTCTTGATTTCTTGATTTCTTGATTTCTTGATTTCTTGATTTCTTGATTTCTTGATTTCTTGATTTCTTGATTTCTTGATTTCTTGATTTCTTGATTTCTTGATTTCTTGATTTCTTGATTTCTTGATTTCTTGATTTCTTGATTTCTTGATTTCTTGATTTCTTGATTTCTTGATTTCTTGATTTCTTGATTTCTTGATTTCTTGATTTCTTGATTTCTTGATTTCTTGATTTCTTGATTTCTTGATTTCTTGATTTCTTGATTTCTTGATTTCTTGATTTCTTGATTTCTTGATTTCTTGATTTCTTGATTTCTTGATTTCTTGATTTCTTGATTTCTTGATTTCTTGATTTCTTGATTTCTTGATTTCTTGATTTCTTGATTTCTTGATTTCTTGATTTCTTGATTTCTTGATTTCTTGATTTCTTGATTTCTTGATTTCTTGATTTCTTGATTTCTTGATTTCTTGATTTCTTGATTTCTTGATTTCTTGATTTCTTGATTTCTTGATTTCTTGATTTCTTGATTTCTTGATTTCTTGATTTCTTGATTTCTTGATTTCTTGATTTCTTGATTTCTTGATTTCTTGATTTCTTGATTTCTTGATTTCTTGATTTCTTGATTTCTTGATTTCTTGATTTCTTGATTTCTTGATTTCTTGATTTCTTGATTTCTTGATTTCTTGATTTCTTGATTTCTTGATTTCTTGATTTCTTGATTTCTTGATTTCTTGATTTCTTGATTTCTTGATTTCTTGATTTCTTGATTTCTTGATTTCTTGATTTCTTGATTTCTTGATTTCTTGATTTCTTGATTTCTTGATTTCTTGATTTCTTGATTTCTTGATTTCTTGATTTCTTGATTTCTTGATTTCTTGATTTCTTGATTTCTTGATTTCTTGATTTCTTGATTTCTTGATTTCTTGATTTCTTGATTTCTTGATTTCTTGATTTCTTGATTTCTTGATTTCTTGATTTCTTGATTTCTTGATTTCTTGATTTCTTGATTTCTTGATTTCTTGATTTCTTGATTTCTTGATTTCTTGATTTCTTGATTTCTTGATTTCTTGATTTCTTGATTTCTTGATTTCTTGATTTCTTGATTTCTTGATTTCTTGATTTCTTGATTTCTTGATTTCTTGATTTCTTGATTTCTTGATTTCTTGATTTCTTGATTTCTTGATTTCTTGATTTCTTGATTTCTTGATTTCTTGATTTCTTGATTTCTTGATTTCTTGATTTCTTGATTTCTTGATTTCTTGATTTCTTGATTTCTTGATTTCTTGATTTCTTGATTTCTTGATTTCTTGATTTCTTGATTTCTTGATTTCTTGATTTCTTGATTTCTTGATTTCTTGATTTCTTGATTTCTTGATTTCTTGATTTCTTGATTTCTTGATTTCTTGATTTCTTGATTTCTTGATTTCTTGATTTCTTGATTTCTTGATTTCTTGATTTCTTGATTTCTTGATTTCTTGATTTCTTGATTTCTTGATTTCTTGATTTCTTGATTTCTTGATTTCTTGATTTCTTGATTTCTTGATTTCTTGATTTCTTGATTTCTTGATTTCTTGATTTCTTGATTTCTTGATTTCTCGATTTCTTTATTTCTTGATTTCTTGAATTATTCAGTTGACAGCATTATTCATATTTTATTCAACATTTCTTTTGGACAACATAACAAGCAACGGAAGTGTACATAATTTCCCCTGCTCCTATTCCTGAAACCTTCACGTCCACGTCATCATGACAAATTTGTAATATTTCCATAAACATTTCACAGCGTTCAAACTCAAGTCAAGTGCTGACGTCAGCAAAAAGTCTTGTGCAGCTGACATGGTGGCTTTTACATACAAACCCAAACAAATTTTTCTTGTATTTAAATTTATAATTATGAATACATTCAGTGGTACAAAACTTATTCAGGACTCGAGGCAAAATTACTCAAATTATGATAAAAAGATGAAGAACAATTTCGAGAGAATAACCGTGAATATTATTGTCGTTACAGTTCACTTCGCTTCAAATTATTTTTTATTCATTTCTATGGAAATTAAATTGTTGCAAAAATGTGTGGTTCTTTTTTCTTCTTTTGTGGTTCAAATTTAGTAGTTTATTGACTTCGATTTTGGCAAAACCAACTAAATATAAATATTCCATAGGACTCCATAAAAATGTGACTTTGTTGTTCGCAGAGTTCATTCCCTCTTAAAAGTATAAATTTTCAAAAATCCCTTTTTGTCTCCCGTCTGCACACACACTGAGTTTCATATTTCCAGCTATTGCCGTTCAGTCAGGACGAAGGTTTCATTTTTATCCCATTTTGTCGCATTTTACCCCCTAAAAGTACGAATTTCGAATACCTCATCTCCCTCTTATTTGGGCACTACTCTCTGGATTTCATGACCTTGGCTTCTGTTGTTTGATCTGGGTGCTGATCAGCCAGTAACACAACAGTTATAATATTGATATTTTTATACCCAGTCTTATAGTTGTAGATCAATTGGGATTGGAAATGGGCGAAATCTTCCCACAGAGAAATAGTTTTCCCTTGCAAGGTCTGGAAATTATAGTATTTCAGCATGTTTTTTGAATTTATTTACTTGATATTGGGTATGCGCATTCCCCCTATATAGCTGGAACGTGCACCATAAAGTGAAGGGGATGAAATGTGGGCAAAAAGGGATAAAAATAGTACCTATCAAACGAAAACTGCTAGAGAGACGAAAATCGGTTTGGATATTGCTCTAATTGAGATTGAGATACATAATATAAAAGTATTTTTACAAATTCGTACTTTTAAGGGATAAAATGGAAAAAAGAGGGATAAAAATGGTGCCAACCTAACGGCTGCACCTAGAATAATGGAATTCGGTGTATACATTCCTCTAATTGCGTAGATCCGTAAAATAAAAGAATTTTTTCGGAATTTCGGACTGCATAAACACACAAAATAAAAGATTTTTCCAAATTCGTTTTTTCAAGTGTGCACAGTGGGAACAGAGGGATAAAAATGGTACCAACTAAACGGCTGTAGCTAGAATGATGTATTCGGTGTATACATTCCTGTCACTGCATAGACACGCAATATAAAAGGATTTTTCCAAATTCGTATTTAATTTTTTTTACGTTTAAGGTAAAAATTAGTAAAAGTAATGATAGTGTGCAAATCGCTAGATTCATGAAATTAGATTATCTTGCACTGTGTATGTGAGAGATAATGGATTTTCAATATATATACTTTTGGAACTAAATTAGGATGGAAATACAACAACCAAATAGGATAGCTGACAATTCACCAACTATCCCCCAATATTTAGGGCTTTTAAGATTTTTTGAAGGTTGATGCCATATGTATACTAGGGTTAGTCATTTTTTTTAGATTCAAAATCTGTGGAAATAGCATATAGGGCAGGCAAAAACAAGCAGAATTGCGTTTTTACTTTTTCGAAATTGTGAAAAAACGTTCCGCACAAAATGCAATTACTTTAGCTCAAAACCAACTTTTTTATTTGAATTTTTTTGTGATTTTTAAAATTTGATAATATTTTTTTTTAAATTTGAAGATATTATGCAATAATGTTAATAAGATTAAAATTTTATTTAAAGTAACGCCTTAGAATAATAACATTTATAATAAATTACTCAAATGCAGTAGCATTTTCTACTACTTAAAAAAACTGGGAAATGAAACCGAGTTGCAAATTTTAAAATCGATGTAGCTTAAAAACTAAATGACAGATTTTTGATCAAATTGCATATTTGAAATCGATGCACTAAAACCAACTATTGCAGAAAAAATTTCTCAAATTTAAAAATTTAAAAAAAGTAAACTAAAAAAGCTTGTTTTTAGCTAAAGTAATTGCATTTTGTGCGGAAGGTTTTTTTTACAATTTCGAAAAAGTAAAAACGCAATTCTTATTATTTTTGCCTGCCCTACATGCCATTTCCACAGATTTTTGATATTCGAAAAAAAAAATGAAAAAATGACTAACCCTAATGTATAAGCTCACTTGAAGTAATATTTCGATGTAAAAAAACATATGCCTTATAAGCGTGGTTTAAAATAATTGAAATTTTATATTTATTTAAAAAACTAGCTGACCCGGCAAACGCCTTCAAATTTTATTTATTTTTTATTTATCGGTGCAGGTAATTCACATTTATTAAAAAATAAAAATGTAAATTGTATATGAACTATTAAATGATAAAAAGTATATGCATAATTAAGAGAACGTTAGTGTTATTCATTATAGTGGACCCGGAGAACTTGATCTCACAGGCGTTGTCCTACGTCATTTCAAATTGCAGAAAATCTGTGGTCAATTGCCCATTGCAATTGATTCTTTTTTTAAATATGCTGGATGGGTTACGGTCGTGTCGATTTTGAATTGTATTTTCCCTCTTTTTTTGTTGTCATGTTGATTGTCAGTTGAATGCAGTTGGATAGTTGCTTGCTTCGTCTTCGTTTGTTACACAGTCGATAGATTTGAAGGAATAAACCAACGATTTGATTTTGAATTGTTCAGTTTAATTGATCCACGTCCTTGTTCTTTGCCAATTGTTCGAACCAATTTGCTTAATGAGTTTGTGTCGCATTCACGTTCACGCTGCAATTCTAGTTCAAAAGGGTCGTATGGTCGACGATCTGGCAATGACATTCCTAACCTGACTAACAAACTGCTGTAGATGAGGTAACACATGCCTTCTATCAAAACCAAAGCCTGGTTGTGCATCTCTTCATTCATCTCAATATCGGGATACTCTTCGAATTGTAGTGGAGTAGAAAGTGAAGGGTATCATATATTCGTCCCCGTCCGACTTTAGCCTTTCCTTACATGTTTATTTTATACGACTGCGAATTCTCTGATAAATCCGTTCTATATTTTAAATCAGCTCTTATAACATAATAAACAGCTTAGGGTTAATATGTCAGCTCAACAATTGGAAAAAAATGTGTTGGTAATGGCCTGTTATTAATTATTAAATCAGTCCAACTATCCCGACAAATCATTGCCACAAATTGATCGTCTTATTGAAGCATGTGTATATTTTCTAAAGCATACTTTTAGGGTTATGAACAATTTAATATTGAAATCTTTTGTTGATACAAACTATACTACACAGATCTAATATTTGAAAGCCAGAAACAAAAAAAAGAAAATAAAAAAAATAAATTTTGTATTTGATTTTTGAATTCGTTCTTCACGTTTGGAATTATGGAAGACCCACCAAAGGGCTATTCTGAACCGAAGAAACCACCGGACAAATCATCCCATGGACGGGGCGACATTGGTGTGGCTTTGAAAAACGCTGTTTTCGCTGATGAGGCCGGTAACCACAATCAAGATTCTGTTACTCTCAACATCGGGAAAAGCATAAATGCAACAGGACATGCCGACATTGGTACAATTTTTAATGCTGCTGTTTTCCCCGACGAAGCTAGTGGTCGCAAGGTATTTTCGAAGCAGGATCCTGTTTTCCTCGTCAACAAGGGCAAAATGGTGTCTGCTCCTGGACAAACATCCGCCATTGGGTCAAAGCCCTACGACACCAAAAAGAGAGGTATAATTTCTGCTAAACAAACGCCCCCTAAAATACACCCATCGGCTTTTGGGTTGGAGTCCGTCGATTTTATAAATACAGATAGGAGTCATGTCGTACAAACTACTACCACCAAACATCTATCACAAGAAACTCCCACAAATGGGATCATTACTCAGATTCAAAGTAATCCTAACAACCATGTCAATATTTTGGAAGATAAACTTTTGAGCAACCCTTTTGAAGCCAATATGGATGTGGCTATCGACTCGGATGAATACGATGAAGGTTTCCGGCCTGTACAAAACAAAAAATGCAAGCAGAATTCAAGAGGTGATTCTAAAATAGATTTTTCTAAATTACCGTCTGTTAGTTCACATACTAGTAATATGAATAGTAATGGAGAAGAGGCTGCGAATTCGCGCAATAGGTTCTCTATTTTAGGATCCTTAGATATAGAGCCAGAATCTAATAACTCACATGTGAATGTTAATATGAATCAGCCACATAAAGTCCAGCCACGTACACAGATAAAGTTTTGCCCTCCAATTTTTTTATTCAATATAAATATTGGACATTTAATCAAACAGTTAGATTCAAAGAAAGTTGTTTATAAAATTATCAACAAAAGCAGATTCAAGAGTAAGTTGTATGTTCAAGATCCCTTGATACACGCTGAGATGATGGATATCCTTAGGGAAGGTAAATTTGAGGCATATACGTACACTCCCAAGGAATTGAGAAATATAAGCATTGTTTTGCGTGGTATCTATCATGGCACGGATTTAGACGTTCTCAAGGCGGCGATGGATAGGGAGGCGCCGGATACTATAAAGGGTGTTTCGAAGTTTACGACTACACTTTCTAGGAAGAACGGTTTTGATACCGGTCTGTTTTTGATTTCTTTACTGCCTGGGAAGACTATCTCCGATATTTCACACGTGAAATATGTTTTGAGACAGAGGGTTACTTTCGAATCTCCCAAGGCTAACATGACGGCTGTGCAATGTTGGAGGTGCCAACAATGGGGTCATGTCGCAAGGAATTGTACTCGGGATCGTGCGTGCATTAAGTGCGATAAGTCTCATGAACCTGGCAAGTGCGAGTTTGTGCAGAATGAGGATAACAGGCCGTATTGTGTGAATTGCAAGGAATTTGGTCATCCATCTAATTATAGGAGCTGTCCGCCTATATGAGATATGAGGATTTGAGGAAGAAAATTCAGGTCGCCGCTAAGGAGAAGAGGTCGCAGGTTTCTGCTGGTGTTTTCGGAGTATTGGATAGGACGA
Source organism: Polietes domitor (assembly GCA_947397865.1). Lineage (NCBI taxonomy): Eukaryota > Metazoa > Arthropoda > Insecta > Diptera > Muscidae > Polietes > Polietes domitor. The sequence goes on along the minus strand of OX377620.1, from coordinate 168,470,397 downwards.
ATTTAGTCCAACAGGGAAAAACTTTTGCTAGTTGTCTTCAGGGTTCTACTCCTTCCCAGGGTCATAGTAGGGTGTCTCCTATTGTTCAAGAGTTCTTGAAAATAGCGAAGGTTCTGTGTGAACCACAGGTAATTTCTTTGGAGGAGAAATTGGAACGATTTGTCAGGGGGTATAAGGCGCTCTCGGTGGATGAGGCCAAGGCACAATGTTTAGGATTATTGGATGAACTTAACAGGTCTTATGGTCCGTAGGTGTCTGAATTTCATAACTTTTAATGTTAGGTCACTGGTCGAAGTGAGCCGTAGGATCGAGTTGTTGGAGTTGTTGGGAGCTAACAATATTGATTTTGGTTTCATACAGGAAACCCACTTGGAGGGAAATCATCGCGTAATTTTAGGAGAATATAAGTTTTTGAGAGACGAAAGTGCTCTTGGGTTGGCTTTGGTTTTGAGGGATAATGTGCAATTTTCGAGGGTGGGAGTGACTGGCCTTCAGTTTCCTAATTTGTTTATCACTGTTAATGTGTCGGTTGAAGGTGTTTTGCGACGAATTTTGTTGGGTTCGATTTACTTTCCATCTAATTTGAGAGAGACTGTTATTCATGATGGTCTCTCTAGGATTTACAATTTTTCCAGAAATTTTGACGGTGTAATTTTGGGCGGCGATTTCAATTCGAAGAACATTGCTTGGGGTGATACTGGCAATAATGTGAATGGTAACGGTCTTCTTAGGTGGATTAATGACAATTCATTGGTGAGGTTATGCGACTCTTTACCTTCATATCCGAACGGCTCTTCATTTTTGGATCATTTTTTGATCAGTCCTGATTTAATTGACGTCCTTAATCCGAATTTTTGTATTCAAACCATTCCAACGTTCTCGGATCATTTCCCTTTGAAATTGCAGATTACCTTTACTGGAGTGGAGGTTATGGTGAATAGACCCAGAGACTTTGTTTCGTTTGAGAGGACAAATTGGGATACATTTCGGAGGGATTTGGCGGCAGAGCTTGATGCACATTTTCCACCGGTGGACAGAAATCTCGCTGAGTATGAGATTGATCAATATATTAATGAATTTTCCACAACGGTTGGGCTTATGACGACATTACATTCGGAGAGGATTGAATGCAGGAATAAGAAATATATAGTATCGGAGGATATAGGAAGATTATATAGAATAAAACATGGTTGGCAAAGGGATTTGAAGAGGATTTACCATCGGACCTTAAATAGGCACAATCCTGAATATCGTTTGCTGTCGAAACAAATTCAGTTGCTGAAGATTTTGATAAAGGAACAAGTCGAGAGGGAACAGTCGAGGCTGTTTGATGACAGGTTAAGGAATATTAAACCCGGGCCGAATGCTTATAGAAAAATTTACGAATTAATTGGTAAAGAAAGGAAGTCTCAGGTTGGGGATATTTCAGTTGGAGGCGTGGTTATTTCGGACGAGGATCAGAAGCTTGATTGTTTAGGGAATCATTTTGCTCGTGTTTATAATGGTTCTACACCTAATAGGGACGTATCTGTAATAGATGATACGATCGAGACTGTATTGTCACAGGTTCCGACGAATTTGGTGGATTTCAGTGGGGCACTTACTGCTCTCAATGGGGCTATGGATGTCAGGTTTACTTGTGTTGAATCAGTTCGGGGCTTATCCAAGTCCTTGAACAGCAAGAGGTCGTTTGGGTTGGATGATATATCCAATTATGTAATCAGGAAATTCCCAGTGAGAGCATTCGAATATTTAGTTGTTATTTATAACAACTGCATAAATAACTCGTATTTCCCCAGGAGTTGGAAAATTGCGAGGTTAATTCCCATTCGGAAGAAACAGCACTCGTCTGATATCAGCGATTTAAGGCCGATCTCTCTACTATCTAATTTGGGCAAATTATTTGAGAGGATTTTACGTGATAAGATGGATTGTGGTGTAGGTCCGGATTATATTCCCCAATACCAATTTGGTTTCAGGAAGGATCATTCCACGGTGGATGCATTGGCCAAATTTAATTCTGATGTCATCAGTAATCTGAGAAGGAGGGAATGTACTGTTGCTGTATCGTTAGACATCGAAAAAGCTTTCGATAGGACCTACCATGACGGAGTTATTTTCAAGATGATACGGATCGGGTTTGCACCACATATTGTGAAGATTTTCCGAAGTTTTTTTACTGATAGACGATTCTATGTTCAATTGGGGCAGTCACGGTCCTCTATGCATTCGGTCGCTTGTGGGGTGCCACAAGGGTCAATTCTTTCTCCTCATTTGTTCAGTATTTATATGCATGATTTTCCTCACGAGTACCGAAACTCTTTGGGAGTGTTGTATGCTGATGATTGCCTGTTATATGCCCATGCGGAATCGCCGATTGAGGCGTTGGGAATTGTGTCAAGGCATCTTAAAACTGTTGACGAATTTTACTCCGAATGGGGGATTAAAATTAATACTTCGAAAAGCGAGGCAATGTGTTTGAGGAACGCTTCGGGAAGGTGTAAGAGTTGGGTCGTGCCTGAAAGTAAATGTCTGAAGTTGTTTTTGAATGGTGTGGAGATACCAGTCAGAGACAGCTTCAAATATTTGGGAGTACGCTTTAACAAATTAGTAAAGTTTAACGAGAATGCGCGATGTGCCTTGGCAAAGGCATGTCGAATTAAGGGCTCCTTTGGGAGGCTGTTTAATAGTAGAACTTTGCCGGTTCGGACTAAGTTATTGCTGTATAAGATAAGTATAAGACCGGTCTTGCTCTATGGTTTCCCAATTTGGTTTACGATTTCCCCAACGGTTATGAAGAAGTTTGGCATTTTGGAACGTAAAATACTTCGCTGTTGTATAGGTAAAAACTTTCAATCATTTAATAAGCGTTTTTCAAACAGATTTGTGCATGAAACTGCCTCTGTCTTACCCATTCCTGTGTATGTGATGGACTTAATTAAGAGATTTGTAAACAGACTTTTAATACACGATAACCCGTTGATACAGGGTGTAATTCGGGATCAATCTGGTTTCGATTGGTATAACAATTATTATATCGCATCTCTTGGAATGGATTTATCTATGGACGTGGCGTCGACTTTGTGTCCTGAGTTCTATAGTCATGCTCACCCCGGCACACACAGAGGTTAGTTGTTCACTTAAATGTAGAAGGTATTTTGGGTGTTGTGTATTTGGCGTTGTTTGTTGTGCTTTCGAAGGATTTGATGTTTCCAGACTGTGCGAGAACGAAGTTCAAACAATTTGATTGCGTTGGGTTTTGTTTTTGTGGCGTTTCGGAGCATCCAGTTTTTTCGGTGATGTTCGATGAAGGCTGAATACGCTACATTCAAACTATCACTATTATGTTTAATATTTTGGTTGTTGTTTTTTATATCTTCTCACATTGAATATATTAGGGTTAGATTAAGTTTTAGATTAAGTTTTAGATTAAGTATTAGATTAAGTTTAGATTAAGTATTAGATTTAAGCATATTACATATGAGATAAGCTCTCACGTTATGTAAGTGCCGGGAGCAAGCACGAATTCTCCACCTTTACAGTCAATGTATATATGTTACACTTAATATTAAAAAAGCAAGATGCTGTATAATTACTTTATAGTTATTAGAACAATACGTAATAGTTTTAAGAATTTTCTAAATTATGTTTTCAAAAACCATTTCTATGTTATAAAAAGACTCAATAAATCTAACTTGAACTTGAACTTGAACTTGAACTTGGGGATTTTAAAAACTATTATATTACTTAGGGCCGAACCATAAATAGTTCGGTTGATGAATTAGTTCCAGAGATGAATTTCAGATAGGAGTTATAAAGCATTTAATTTTACCTGAGATAGAGACAATTGTGTGTTAGGTACTATAATAGGCGTGGCAAAACCCTTAAAGTGATTATAAAAAAAATAATAAATACCGAAATATAGCTGATTCCGAATATCCGTGTGGAAGTTATATGGGTTTTAATTTAAAATTGGAATATGGGTTATTTCTGTGGGTGATACCAGAAGGTGGGTAGCAATTTCGTCCATCTGCAAACATAAAGTATGTTTGGGAAAAATATGCATGTGCAAAGTTTGAATTGATTCATTAGCTACTTTCGAAAGTTATCGTGTACAGCAACCACACAGACAGAAGGACGGACGGACATGGCTCAAACAAATTAAAAAGTCAAGAAACGTATTATTGGTCCAAACATACTTAGGGTCTTAAGTCGCTCCTTCATTTCGTTACATTTTTGTCCCGAATGATACTCTGTAGAGTGAATGTATAAAAAACAAGTAAGGAAAGGCTAAAGTCGGGCGGGGCCGACTATATGATACACTCCACTTTCTATCCGAATATAATCCAACTCTGTAAAAAAGTGAAAACGGGAAGAATTTTTGTTGTTTCCTAATCATAGGCCGATAACCTGGTCCGATTTGCCAAATCGATAAGAATATTTGTATCGGCGCTATATCCAAACATGGAATGAAGTGACTAACTTACACAATAAGTTCTCCCAGTTCAAATATAACGTGTTATCCTAACTTTGAAGAAATTCGGTGAAAATTCGTGGTTTTGGGGCGGAAAAAGTCTATCCGGTAGCGAAATTTGTATGGAAGCTATATGTAAATCTGAACCGATCTAACACATTTTCACCATAGGTGTTCCTAGTTTAAATATAAGGTGTTTTGAGAATTTAGAAGAAAATCTGTTAAAATATGTGGATTCTAAAGCGGAAAAATTCAAATTGGGAACGAAATTTGTATGAGAGCTATATATAAATCTGAACCGATCTAACACATTTTCACCATAGGTGTACCTAGTTTAAATATAAGATGTTTTGCGAATTTAGAAGAAAATCTGTTAAAATATGTGGATTCTAAAGCGGAAAAATTCAAATTGGGAGCGAAATTTGTATGGGAGCTATATATAAATCGGAACCGATCTAACACATTTTTACCACAGGTGTTTCTAGTTGAAATATATGATGTTTTGCCAATTTTGAAGAAAATCTGTTAAAATATGTGAATTCTAGAGCGAAAAAATTCAAATTGGGAGCGAAATTTGTATGGGAGCTACATATAAATCTGAACCGATCTAACACATTTTTACCACCAGTGTTTCCAGTTGAAATATAAGGTGTTTTGCGAATTTTAAAGAAAATCTATTAAAATATGTGGATTCTACAGCGGAAAAATTCAAATTGGGAGCGAAATTTGTATGGGAGCTATATATAAATCTGAACCGATCTAACACATTTTTACCACAGGTGTTTCTAGTTGAAATATAAGGTGTTTTGCCAATTTTGAAGTAAATCTGTTGAAATATGTTGATTCTAGAGCGGAAAAATTCAAATTGGGAGCGAAATTTGTATGGGAGCTATATATAAATCTGAACCGATCTAACACATTTTTACCACAAGTGTTTCTAGTTGAACTATAAGATGTTTTGCCAATTTTGAAGAAAATCTGTTGATATATGTGGTATCTAGAGTGAAAAGGGTCAAATCGAGAGTGATTACAACAATAGATGGACAGACGGACAGACGGACAGACAGACAGACGGACATTGCTAAATCGACTCAGAAAGTGATTCTAAGTCGATCGGTATAATTAACATGGGTCTATCTCGCTTCCTTTTGGGTGTTACAAACAAATGCACAAAGACATAATACTCTCGTGGAGTGTATAAATAATTCCCGTTTCCCGGGAAATAAAATGTACGGGAAAATGCAAAACCCCTCATAAAATCTTTTTTCACACGCCTGCTGGAAGACATGGCATCTAAGAGATCCTGTAGACATTGGGTTTTGCCTTCCCCTGTATGACCCACCGATATCCTA
>OX377620.1:168360778-168464371 GCA_947397865.1 Polietes domitor | reverse complement strand
GACGATCTAGCCATGTCCGTCCGTCCGCCCGTCTGTCCGTCTGTTGAAAGCACGCTAGCATCTAAACGAAAGGTGCTAGAACGTTCAAATTTTCCATAAATGCGTCTTATAGTCGTAGATCGGTTGGGATTGAAATGGGGGCGGATCGGCTCTAAGGATCGAATCGGACTAAAAATACCCATAATAATCCCAAATATTCAAGCGTATTTAAGCATTTTTTTGTTCATATTTGCTTGATATTTGGTATGCGCATTCCCCTTATAGCAAAAACGTGCACCATAAAGTGATTCTTATTTTTAGGGTGTGAAATGGGGCAAAAAAGGGATAAAAATGGTACTTATTAAACGACAATAGCTAGAAACACGAAATTCTCTAATTGAGTAGATAAATAATATAAAAGTGTTTTTTCCAAATTCGTACTTTTAAGGGGTAAAATGGGAATAGAGGGATAAAAATGGTACCAACCAAACGGCTGTACCTAGAATAATAAAATTCGGTGTATACGTTTCTCTGATTGCATAGATAAGTAAAATACACGGATTTTTCAAAATTCGTACTTTTTGGGGTTAAAACGAAAAAAGGGGATAAAAATAGTACCAATCTAATGACAGCAGCTAGAGTCATGAAATTCGGACTATACATTCCTCTGAGTGTGTAGACACGGAAAATAAACTGATTTTTCGAAATTCGTACTTTTTGGGGTTAAAATGAAAAAGGGGATAAAAATAGTACCAATCAAATGACAGCAGCTAGAGTCATGAAATTCGGAGTATACATTCCTCCGACTGCGTAGACACGGAAAATAGACGAATTTTTCGAAATTAGTACTTTCAAGGGACACAATGGTACAGAGTGATAAAAATAATACCAACTAAACGACTAGAATGATGGAATTCTAATTGCGTAGAAACGTCAAGGGGATAAAAATGGTACCAACCAAATGTACGCGGCTGGAATCATGGAATTCGGTGTATACATTCCTCTGACTGCGTAGACACGCAAAATAAAAAGTTTTTTTTCCAAATTCGTACTTTTTCTTTTACAGCAAAAATTGGTTGAATCATGAAGTTAGGTTATTCTGCACTATGGACGTCTGATAATGGATTTTCAAAGTTTGTACTTTTGGAATTAAAATAGAATGGAAATACAACCAACTGTAGCACCCACTATCCACCAATATTTATGGTATTTAAGCTTTTTGAAAATATAAATATAAGAACATTTATTTTTTGAGTTGACGTATTGGTAGCCTTGCCTTATAAGCGTGGTTCGAATAATTAAAATATTATATTTATTTATAGAATTATTTTTTCACTATTTGTATTTGTTTTGGTTTGGCTATATTAAAAAATTTATATTTTCCTGTAATATTACTGCTCTTCTACGAAAATCGACATCCTCTGTGGAATGCAATTCATGGTGAGGGTATATAAAGGTCGGTCCGGCCGAACTTAACGCCGGTTTTACTTGTTTTAAATAAAATATTTTGTTTTTCTTTCATCTTTGGTAAGGAAAAATAACTTTTGCGAATAAAATGAATTTTTTTTATTTAATTTTGTCAATTTTGAGATGAATGAAAGTGGTCTAAGTCGGTACATCCTCTGAAAGTAGTGGTTCCCTTAGAGGTTCCAACGTTGTCGATTTTTTCTATATAAAAGTTGTGTGCTTCGGTGGAAAAATATTTTTCAATTGACGCAAACATAAATTATTGTATGTCTCAGAAAGGACGAAGTGTGGCTTAGACCACTATCATTCTAACTGGCAAAAATATACTGACAATTACACGCGACCATTGCAACTTTAACCTTTCGAATGTGCTTTTTGGTGGAATAACGTTTTAACAAGTACGAGTTTCCATAATAAGGAAGTTTGTGACATGCTGCATTTGAAGTTAACACCTGGGACCAACCTTTAAATGCATTCGCTTGCAGCCAATTTGGGTTGTCCTTTTTTCACTACCAAAAAATATCACTACAATAGGGAAATTTCCCTGCTATTGGCAACACTGTTTATAAGGCAGGACTGCCAATATGTTTATTAGAGTGGCTTCTTTTGTGGGGAAGGAAAAAATGTTGTTGATGTTCCCGACTAAAATGAAAGATTGGTTTGTTTTATGCGTTCTCCCAAAATTTTTCGCGTTTATCATTGTCCATTCGTGAGCTGGACGCGTTCAAAATAATCTCAATAAATCAGGATTTTCTTGAATAAAATTCACCATGAGAATGGTATTGAGAAAAAAAAAACCGCTAGAAATTAAACCATATTAAAAACTTGCAATATGACCCAATATAAAGGACAAATTTATACTATTTTAGTGCAATTTTTGATGCATTTTTTATAAAAACCGCAATAACTTCCACATTTTTAGTTTTGCTAACCCATTAAGGGCCGCAAATTTTTTTCTTACTGTTAATACTCAGTGGGTTAAATGTGAAGTAAAAATTTAAATATGGGGATATTTGCATCGTAAACACATTCTAGTCTTATATAAAGCTAATTTTTAGAAAGAAATTCAAACATTTCTAATTTTCTCCCTTAAAAAATAAATCATAAATAATCTACATAAACTTTATAAAGGGGGAAAATTGAAATGGTTGTTAATGCTAAATTAACATAGATAGACGCATGAAATTAAGAGTATATTTAGTGGATTTTCTTCTCTTTCATTTGATACCCATATATGATACGCAAAAGTACGAAACTAAATTATTGAAACATTTACATCCTTTGGAAATTAAAAGTCCTGTAAAAGAGACAAACGACCACGAAATTAAAAACTGAGTACGAGTTTTCCTATTAGTGACCTATAGTTTCACTTCTATATAATCTCATTCTTGGGAGGGAAATCATGACGCACGGTTTTATTGTAACATCTTATGTGAAGTTTTCCTCCCAATTTATGCATTGAAAACCCAAAATTTCAGATGTTAATTCTCAAAAATTAGCTTTTTGTAAGACTAGAATGTGTGTACGATGCAAATAACCCCATATTTCAGTTTTTACGTCACATTTAACCCACTGAGAACCAACAGCAAGAAAAAAATTGCCCTTGGTCATCAATACCTCTTGAATGATCCAACAAAAACACAAATCGAACTAAAAATATGGAAGTTATTGCGGTTTTTATAAAAAATGCAACAAAAATTGCACAAAAATGTTAAAATTCTACCCTCTATTCTTGATTAAAAAGTTTTTGATAAGGCTCCAACCAGACTTTAATTTCTAGCAGTTTTTTTCTAAATACTATTCTCACCGTGAATTTTATTCGAGAAAACCCTGATTTATAGTGGTTATTTTGAACGCGTCCAGCTCACGAACGGACAATGATAAAAGCGATATATTTTGGGAGAAGAAATAAAACAAACTAATCTTTCATTTTACTTTTATTTTGAAGCCACTCTAATGTTTATACTATACTAGCTGAACCCCGCCCGCTTCGCCGGGCAAAAAAAAAACAAACGGTAAAATTAAAATTTATGTACCACTTATAATCAAGGTACTTCCCTGAGATATTAAAGAAATGGATATGTTCCATGAAGAACGTTAGTTTTCGCCGAAAATGGAAGAAATGTCAAAAATCAAATTGATTTTTTGTTAAATGTGATAATCCTCCTTTCCATTAAATAAACAAAACACTTAATTCGTAAGAAGAAATTACATTACATTCAAAACACATAGAAAATCAATCAAATTGTTCACTAATCAAACAACACAAAAACTTAAAAAATATATAATTTCCGATTTCTTGAATAGAAGAAAATCCAAAGAAAAGGTGTAGTTTTACAAAATTCAAATCAAAAATGCCCCAATTTTCAAATCCCGCCCATTTGTATATTGTCTAAGCAGGCTACAACTAAATTAACTCACACAACAATACAGGTTTTAATTTCATATGGGAAGGGTCACGCCCCCTTTCCGCCCATCTTTGTACAACTATTTACACTGAATGAACTCACACAAAATTTCAGCACTCTAGGTGTCACAGAACTGGCATTATTCAATAATAGGTTTTAACTTCGTATGGGAGGTGCCACGCCCACTTTTCCACTGCCGCCCATTTTTGGCACAGCTACGAACATTGATGCTGGATGCACTCAGAAAAAATTTCAGTATTGTATCTGTCATAGAACGGAATATATTCGAAAATGGGTTTTAACTTCGTATGGGAGGTGCCACGCCCACTTTTCCAATACCGCCCATTTTTGGCACAACTACGCACATTGATGCTGGATGCACTTACACAAAACTTCAGCACTCTAGGTGTCGTATAACTGACAATATTCAATAACAGGTTTTAACATCGTATGGGAGGGACCACGCCCACTCTTCCAATTCCGCCCATTTTTGGCACAACTACACTCATTGATGTTGGATGCACTCAGACAAAATTTCAGTATAGTATATGCCATAGAACGGAATATATTCGAAAATGGGTTTTAACTTCGTGTGGGAGGTGCCATGCCCACTTTTCCAATACCGCCCATTTTTGGCACAAGTACGCACATTGATGCTGGATGCACTCAGACAAAATTTCAGTATAGTATATGCCATAGAACGGAATATATTCGAAAATGGGGTTTAACTTCGTGTGGGAGGTGCCACGCCCACTTTTCCAATACCGCCCATTTTTGGCACAACTTCGCACATTGATCCTGGATGCACTTACACAAAGTTTCAGCACTCTAGGTGTCATAGAACTGACAATATTCAATAATAGGTTTTAACATCGTATGGGAGGTGCCACGCCCACTTTTCCAATACCGCCCATTTTTGGCACAACTACGCACATTGATGCTGGATGCACTCAGACAAAATTTCAGTATAGTATCTGCCATAGAACGGAATATATTCGAAAATGGGTTTTAACTTCGTGTGAGATGAGCCACGCCCACTTTTCCAATACCGTCCATTTTTAGCACAACTACGCACATTGATGCTGGATGCACTCAGACAAAATTTCAGTATTGTATCTGTCATAGAACGGAATATATTCGAAAATGGATTTTAACTTCGTGTGGGAGGTGCCACGTCCACTTTTCCAATACGGAACATTTTGGCACAACTATGCACATTGATGGTAGATGCACTTACACAAAATTTCAGCACTGTAAGTGTCATAGAACTGAATATATTCGATAATAGGTTTTAACATCGTATGGGAGGTGCCACGCCCACTTTTCCAATACCGCCTCTTTTTGGCACAACTGTAGAGATCAAGACTCCAGCTGCAGCTGTATTCAAAATATGCTAATTTATATAAAACGAATAAATCTCCAGTTTGTGTGGGAGGTGCCACGCCCACTGAAAATATCCAAAAAGTATATAGCCTATTTTCACCACCGGTTCACTATGAACTTACTGTGAAAATTTCAAGAAGATCGGTTCAGTAGTTTAGGCTGCTATAAATAACAAACAAACATACAAACACAGATTCATTATACCTTACACCACTTCGTGGACTAGGGTATTATAAGTTAGTTTCGCGCCAAATGTTTGTAACACCAAGAAATAATCAAGCTAGACCGACCTTTAAGTATACCGATCCGCTTAGAATCACCAGCTGAGTCGATTTAACGATGTCTGTCTATCCGTCCGTCTGCTGTCCATCTAAGCTTGTTCGCACTCTACAGGTCGCAATTGTTGTCCGATTGGCATGAAACTAGGCAGAAATTATTCTTTCTGGCCAAGAACCATCGGTATTGAATTTGGAGGAAATCGGTTCAGATTTAGATATAGCCCCCATACAAATGTCGCTCCCGATTTGACTTTTTCCGCCCTATAAATCACATATAGTACCCGATTTTCTTCAAATTTGGCTTAACATCTTATAATCAAACTAGAAATACATCTGGCGAAAGCGGGTTAGATCGGTTCAGATTTAGATATAGCCCCCATACAAATGTCGCTCCCGATTTCACTTTTTCCGCTCTAAAATCCACATATTGTACCCGTTTTTCTTTAAATTTGGCACAACATCTTATAATCTAACTTAAAACACCTATGGTGAAAGTGGGTAAGATCGGTTCAGATTTAGATGTAGCCCCATACAAATGTCGCTCCCGATTTTACATTTTCCGCTCTAGAAACCACATCTTGTACCCGATTTTCTTTAAATTTGGCACAACATCTTATAATCGAACTAGAAACACCTTTGCAGAAATTGGGTAAGATCGGTTCAGATTTAGATATAGTCCCCATACAAATGTCGCTCCGATTTCACTTTTTCCGCTCTAGAAACCACATATTTTACCCGATTTTCTTTAAAATTGGCCCAACATCTTATAATCGAACTAGAAACACCTATGCTGAAAGTGGGTAAGATCGGTTCAGATTTAGATATAGCCCCCTTACAAATGTCGCTCCCGATTTCACTTTTTCCCCTCTAAAATCCACATATTGTAGCCGTTTTTCTTTAAAATTGGCACAACATCTTATAATCGAACTAGAAACACCTTTACAGAAATTGGGTAAGATCGGTTCAGATTTAGACATAGTCCCCATACAAATGTCGCTTCCGATTTCACTTTTTCCGCTCTAGAAACCACATATTGTAGCCGTTTTTCTTTAAAATTGGCACAACATCTTATAATCGAACTAGAAACACCTTTGCAGAAATTGGGTAAGATCGGTTCAGATTTAGATATAGCCCCCTTAAAATGTCACTCCCGATTTCACTTTTTCCGCTCTAAAATCCACATATTGTACCCGCTTTTCTTTAAAATTGGCACAACATCTTATAATCGAACTAGAAACACCTTTACAGAAATTGGGTAAGATCGGTTCAGATTTAGATATAGTCCCCATACAAATGTCGCTTCCGATTTCACTTTTTCCGCTCTAGAAACCACATATTGTAGCCGTTTTTCGTTAAAATTGGCACAACATCTTATAGTCCAACTAGAAACACCTTTACAGAAATTGGGTAAGATCGGTTCAGATTTAGACATAGTCCCCATACAAATGTCGCTTCCGATTTCACTTTTTCCGCTCTAGAAACCACATATTGTAGCCGTTTTTCTTTAAAATTGGCACAACATCTTATAATCGAACTAGAAACACCTTTGCAGAAATTGGGTAAGATCGGTTCAGATTTAGATATAGCCCCCTTAAAATGTCACTCCCGATTTCACTTTTTCCGCTCTAAAATCCACATATTGTACCCGCTTTTCTTTAAAATTGGCACAACATCTTATAATCGAACTAGAAACACCTTTACAGAAATTGGGTAAGATCGGTTCAGATTTAGATATAGTCCCCATACAAATGTCGCTCCCGATTTGACTTTTTCCGCTCTAGAAACCACATATTGTAGCCGTTTTTCGTTAAAATTGGCACAACATCTTATAGTCCAACTAGAAACACCTTTACAGAAATTGGGTAAGATCGGTTCAGATTTAGATATAGCCCCCTTACAAATGTCACTCTCGATTTCACTTTTTCCGCTCTAGAAACCACATATTGTACCCGCTTTTCTTTAAAATTGGCACAACATCTTATAATCGAACTAGAAACACCTTTACAGAAATTGGGTAAGATCGGTTCAGATTTAGATATAGTCCCCATACAAATGTCGCTCCCGATTTGACTTTTTTGACTTAGATATAGCTCCAATACTCCCGAATGTTTAACCGATTTTGTGCCAAATTTTACATAATATATTTCACCAAGAAACATACATGGTGAAAACGGGTCACATCGTTCCAGATTTCAATATACCCCCATACAAATGTCCTATACGATTTAAAATTTTTTGTCAAACACTTACATTTACATGATGCAGCAATCCTTCCCGAGTTCACTTTTTTACCGAATTGAATTGTAATGAGATAGAAAGTCCGTCCGTCTTTAGCCTTTCCTTACTTGTTTGGGAGATGCCCATATGTCCATACTTTGGTATAACCCAAATGGGGCCCCATACTGGTCTAATACAGCTCTTTAACCTTACATCGGATCTTCATCAAATTTTGCAGATCATGATATTTTTCCACTAGGAGTACCTTCCGTGAATGAGAAATATATATGATTTGAACCAGGCCCAAATAAAATTGGTATAGGCTCCCTTTTGAAATGTCGGTCCGATTCATCCTATTACTACTGTATAATTTGTATTTGTCTGTCGGATAATTGGATCAATTACCATATTATTAACCATATTCGTTAAATATGACTAAAGATTAATTTAAAGTATAATTTATATGAACTACATAAAATTTCTCCCATGAAATTCCTGGGTTTAGTAATCAAAGCGAGTTACATACATAGGTAGTGGTGTAGGATATTATGTAGTCGGCCCCGACTGTAGCCTTTCCTTACTTGTTTTAAATACAGTATATTATTGGTGAATTTTTTGCAGCTTTGAAAAGTGATGTCAATTTGCTGTTTCGCACATACGTGCTCTTTTTGGCATATTTTCCATAACAGAAAATGAGACACCACTTTCATTTCCAAAAAAAATATGGGCCAATTATCTTTTCGGAGGACAAACCGCACCAAACAGTACAGTTAAGTGGGTGTGATTATCGCTGATGAACAGCTCTTGGATTTTCCGTAGCCCAAATCCTGCAATTTTGCTTGTTGACATACCCATTTAATAGGAAATGGGCGTCATCCTAATTGTGCCTAATTGTGAATTGTGACTGATGGTTTAAAAAATAAAATTCAATTATTTTTGTACGTTGTTCGATCGTGTAATGATTCATAATTAATTCCCCCAGGCTACTTCACAAAATGCTGAAAAAAAAGCCTTCAATGAGAGCAACGACGTCAAACCCTTGATTTTTTCAGATTTTCCATCCAGAATTGAATTCCACCAACAGACAGCAATTGGGTTTCCTGTGGTTGTTACCATACATTGAAACCAAACAAAGTTTAAAGAAAGACATGCGAATAATGGGCCATTGCCAACTGTAAGCAAACACAACATAATGTTCACGTAGATTTCAAAGACATCACCCACCAGCCCCACCCCCTCTCATAATGGGCCAAAACCAAAAGAGTAAAACACTTCAGCGACATTCACCAAGCACTCCGACAAAATGTAGCTGCTTAACAAAGTTTGTAACATTTCAGTGAGTGAAATGAACTTTTTACGACAACGTTTTTTTTTGTTGTTGGTGAAAGGACGAACAGGCGAACGTGAAAATGTTGCCAACAGCAATGAAGAGCGCAACATGAGCAGGACATAAGAGTTTCCAAAGAGGGTCACTTGAACATGACATTTAACAGCAAGGAATTTTACATAATTAAGGTAAAATTATATAATAATTTAATAGGCGAACATTTACACGAGGTGGCTGTGAGATATGGCGGAAGCTATTGAAGAATAAAAAAATCAGTTCAGATTTAAATATAGCCCCTACACAAACGTGTCTTTGATTTGTTATATTCTAATGCTCTAGAATCGACATAATATATCGGATATTGGTGTATAGCTCCCACACAAATATTCCTTCGATTTAGCCTATTACCGCTGCACAATGTTTCAGAATCAAATTCCATTGGCCAAAATTCAATAACTTCTATTCTAGTAAATATTTTTGAGTTCAATAAGAAATTGAAATTAGACAAGGATTATTTTCAGATATTAACATTTAAAATCGGTCAATAGGCTATATTTTTATACTCTCCACCTCCAGGATGGGGGTATACTAGCTTTGTCATTCCGTTTGTAACACCTTGAAATATCGATCTGGGACCCAATAAATTATATATATTCTTGATCGTGATAAAATTCTAAGACGATCCTTTAAAGTTCGACTTTGGAAAAATTACCTTTTTCTGCGTCTACGCAGTCAGACGAGTGTAAACAACGAATTTAATGATTCTAGCTTCACCCGCTTAATTGATACCAATTTTATTTCATTTTGCTCCTAAGGTACGCATATCGAAAGTTATATTTTTTTCTCGTCTATGCAGTCAGAGTCAATGTACACAACGAATTTTACTATTCTAAATGCTGCCGTCTGGTTGGTACCATTTTTATCCCCTTTCGTCCCGTTTCCCGCCCAAAGGTACAATCTGGAAAAAAACCTATATGTTTCGCGTCTACACAGTCGAATGAATGCATACAACGATTTTCATGATTTCAACTTCAGCGATTTGTTTGGTACCATTTTTATCCCTCTTTTCCAATTGTATCCCTTAAAAGTATGAATTTTGAAAAATCCATATATTTTATGCAATTAGAAGCAGGTACATTCCAAATTTCATGTATCTAAAGGGTGTTTTTTATTGGGGTATAGAACTTTAAGTTGGCATCACTTTTTTAACTGGCGGCCATTTTGTCAGCTGTCAAGTGATTAATATTTAGTTTGGTTTGCCATTTCATCATGAACAGGTTGACAAAAGAACAACGCTTGCAAATCGTGCAAATTTATTTCGAAAGTAATGGTTCAGTTCGCGAAGTTCACCATTTTATGGTCGACATAATCGTCCATCAGAGCAATTAATTCGGTTAACCATGGATCGTTTTCGCACTACGTTTACTCTATGTGATAATACGCATCCGCAGACGTCGAACAGTGCGCACCGAAGAAACAATTGCCGCTGTAGAGCAAAGTGTTGAAGAGGACCCGAATGAATCGATTCGCCACCGTGCACAGCAATTGGAGCTGCACAGCAATTGGAGAAAGTGGTTGAAAATTGGACCTGTAGAATTGGCTATATTCGAGCCAGCCGCGGCGGCCACATGCCCGAAATCATATTTAAACATTAATGGCATAAAATTATCCTTCCAATAAAGCCAAATTGATGGACATTAAAACGATTTTCGTGTGTTTTATTTCAATTCGAAGTTCTATACCTCAATAAAAACACCCTATATTTGTTATCGTATCACTTGTACGTTTTTTATCCCATTTCGTCCCACTTGGTCCGCTAAAAATTATACTTATTTTTGGGCGCTTTCAATCTACAAAAGGAATGTAAGCAACAAATTTC
The DNA here is from genome assembly GCA_947397865.1 of Polietes domitor. Lineage (NCBI taxonomy): Eukaryota > Metazoa > Arthropoda > Insecta > Diptera > Muscidae > Polietes > Polietes domitor. Next base: position 168,453,433 of record OX377620.1, on the reverse strand, counting down.
AGGTGCATATAAAGTAGAAATCTTCAAAAAATTGATTAAATAATCTAAATATTTGGGGTATTTTCAGTCTTTGTTAGGGAAAGTGTTTTCCCTTTGGCCTGATTTCGCCCACAATTAATCCCAAATGGCCGAAATTGGTCCAAAGGGCAAAAATTTTCCCTCGCGAGAACTGAAAGCATGTTTTTCAATATGTCTGCTTATATTTACTTGATATTGGTTATGCGCATTTCCCTTATAGCAAATCGTGACCTATAAAGTGAATCTTATTCGTAGAGGGTGAAATTGGTACAAAAAGGGATAGAAATTGTACCTACCAAAGGACAGCAGCTAGATTCACGGTGTGTACATTCCTCTAATTCAGTAGAAACATAATTTATAAATTGTTTTCCCAAATTCGTACTTTTAAGGGGTAAAATGGGAATAGGTGGGTAAAATGGGAATAGAGGGGTAAAATGGTACCAACCAAACGGCTGCACCTAGAATAAAGAATTTCGACATATAAATTCCTCTGATAGACAGGTAAAATAAGGTTATATTTCAAATTTCGTACTTTTAGGGGGAAAATGGAAAAAGGGGATAAAATTGTACCAATCAAATGGCCACAGGTAGAGTCATGAAATTCGGGATATACGTTCCCCCGTCTGCGTAGACACGTAATATAAAAAGGTTATTCAAATTTGTTTTTTAAGGGATACAATGGGAGCAAAGGGATAAAAATGGTACCCAATAAACGGCTACATCTAGAGTGTTGAAGTTCTAAATATGTAGAGAGTCGTACTTTGAAGGGGGTAAACGGTGATAAAAAAGTTATAAATGGGGATAAAAATGGCTGCAGCCATAAAATATAAAAATAATTTTTCCAAATTCGTACTTTTTATGCCCTACACCACAGGGTGTAATGTCTTTGTGCATTTGTTTGTAACGTCCGAAAAGAAGCGAGATAGACTCATCGTTTATTATACCGATCGATATAGAATCACTTTTTGAATCGATTTAGCCATGTCCGTCTGTCTTTCTGTACATCTATTCTTGTAATCACGATACGGTTCGCAATTATTGTCCGATTCTAACGAAACTTGACACAAACGATTTTTGCTCGTCGAGGACACACTTTATTTAATTTGATCCAAATCGGTTCAGATTTAGATATAGCCCCCATCCAATTGTTGCTCCCGATATGACTTATTCTGCTCTAGAAGCCACATAATTTAAGCGATTTTGATCAACTTTTGCACAACACCTTATACCTACGTTAAAAATATCTGTGGTAAAAATTGGTCAAATCGGTTCAGATTTAGATATAGCTCACATACAAATTTCGCTCCCTATTTGACATTTTTCGGTCTAGAAACCGTAAATTTTAACAGATTTACTTCAAATTTGGCGTAACTTATATATTATTCAACTGAAAACATCTGTGATGAAAATGTGTCAAATCGGTTCAGTTTTAGATATACCTCACATACAAATTTCGCTCCCGATTTGAGGTTAACCACTGTAGAAACCACACACCTTAACCGATTTTCTTCAAATTCGGCAGAACAACTCATATTTACACTCAAAACATCTATGGTAAAAGTGAATATAAGATCGCTTCAGATTTATATATAGCTCCCATACGGCGATCACGATTTTCACCGAATCGAATTGTAGTGGAGTAGAAAGTGTAGGGTATCATATAGTCGGCCCCGACCAAGTTTAGCCTTTCCTTACTTGTTTTTTAAATCGTAAATTGATTTTGAAATGTTGTCGAAAAAAGGGTCAATTTACAAATGTAATTGTTTAGAATCCTGAGAAAATATGTTTGTTGTGTAAGTGTTTGTCCACCGATAATAGCCAACAGCATATGGGAAAAGTACACACTCCCCTGACAAATTTAAACCATCTACATATTTTCGTTTCTTCTCTATAGTATTCACAATAGGCAGTTGTAAAAAAATGTATGGTCTGGTCGCCCATTTCACATTTACGACTGCAAGCAGGCACAGCAAAATCTTCACGATGATTTATAAGACCTTCAACGAGTTCACAATATGGAAATTTATTTTAAGGATACTCTCACCACCACTGGTGAAAAAGGAATCCTATTAAACGACATTCACCAAGCACAAGCGACAAAAGGTAGCTGCTGAATAAACTTTGTAACATTAAAAGAGTGAAATGAAGCTCATTTTTATGGGAGGACGAAAACCAACATGAAATTGTTACCAACAGAAACGAGAAGCGCAACATGAGTAGGATATGAGAGATGCTAAAAGGGTCACTTGAACATAATATTTACCAACAAAGAAGTTTGTATAATTAATGCACAATGAAATAATTATTTAATATGAGTCATAGTAGAACAAGTAAGGGAAGGCTAAAGTCGGGCGAGGCCGACTATATGATACACTCCACTTGCTATCCGAATACAATTCAACTCGATAAAAAGTGAAAACGGGAGGAATTTTTGTCTGTTTCCTAATCATAGGTTAATATGACCTGGTCCAATTTGTCAAATCGAAAAGAATATTTGTATCGGGGCTATATCCAAACATGGAATAAAGTGACTAACTTTCAAAATAAGTTCTTCCAGTTCGAGTATAACGTGTTATGCGCACTTCAAAGACATTCGGTGAAAATTCGTGGTTTCTGGGGCGGAATAAGTCTATCTGGGAGCGAAATTTGTATTGGATCTATATGTAAATCTGAACCGATATGATCCATTTTTACCACAGGTGTTTCTAGTCCAAATATAATATATTTTAAACGATTTGAAGAAGATCTGTTAAATTATGTGGTTTATAGAGTGGATAAAGTGAAATAGGGGAGTGAAATTTGTGTGGCAGCTATCTATAAATCTGAACCGATCTGACCCATTTTTACCACAGCTGTTTCTAGTTGAACTATAAGATGTTTTGCCAATTTTGAAGAAAATCTGTTAAAATATGTGGTATCTAGAGCGGAAAAAGTCAAATTGGGAGCGAAATTTGTATGGGAACTATATAAATCTGAACCAATCTGGCCCATTTTCATTATGGGCGTTTCTAATTGAAATATAAGATTTGGTATCTGGAGTGAAAAGAGTCATATCGGGCTGTACCTAGAATCATGAAATTCGGCCGACTGAGCAGACACGGAAATCAAAATCCTCACTTTTGGGATCAAAATGAAAAACGCTAACGGCTACAGCTAAAATCGTGTAAATTCTACATATTGGCTCTTCATTATTAGTACTTTTTCTATAAAAATGGTACGGACATTTGTACTGTAGCTGGAATCAAGAAATTGCAAATTGTTTCTACATAATAACGGCTGACCTGCTAATTAGGGCATACTTTTGAAGATTGCTGCCTAATGTTCACTTTTTGATTACTCTTGACGTTTTATATTTATATAGTAGAGGACTATTAGTATTTCTTTTCTCTTGAATTTCTTTTTAAATACATATTAAGAACTTAAAATCCAATTCTGTAATACATCGTATTTTTTGAAAATTCCCATCTTTGAAAACTTTTATTTTTTAAGTTTCAGTTTCGCTAAATCTTAATGAAATCTCACAAATTGTGTATCAGTTACATTTACAAGAAACTCCATTTGAACTGCTGGCACTTTTTGCCGGGCATATTTCAAAACTTAATAAGCCAAAACTCCATTTCGTTTCATAAAAAATAAACTTTTTAGCAGTGACATTCATAATTATTTTCCATTTTTATACCCTCCATGGGGGTATATTCACTTTGTCATTCCGTTTGTAACACATTTGAAATATTCATCGGAGACCCCATAAAGTATATATATTCTGGGTCGTGGTAAAATTCTAAGACGATATAGCCATGTCCGTCTGTCTGTTGAAAGCACGATAGCGGCCGAACGAAATGAGCCAGGAGGTTCAAATTTTTCCTAAATGTGTCTTATGGTTGTAGATCGGTTGGGATTGAAAGTGGACGAAATCGGCCCAGAGGGAAAAATTTTTCCCTCACAAGGACTGAAAATACCCCTAATATTTAGAGTATTTCAGCCTGTTTTTTTTTTGAACATATTAGCTTGTATTTACTTGATATTTGCAATGCGCATTCCCTTTATAGCATAAAAGGGCACCATAGAGTGTTTTTTATTTGTAGGGGGCGAAATGGGACAAAAAGGGAAAAAATGGTACCTATCAAACGACAACAGATAGAAACACGAAATTTGGCGTGTACATTCCTCTAATAGAGTAGATACATAATATAAGAGTATTTTTTATAAATTCGTACTTTTAAGGGTTTAAATGGGGATAGAGGGATAAAAATAGTACCAACTTAACGGCTGCACCTAGAATAATGAAATTCGATATATACATTCCTCTGATTGCGTAGACACGTAAAATAAAAGAACTTTCCAAAATTCGTACTTTTTGGGGTTCAAATGGAAAAAGGGGATAAAAATAGTACCTACCAAAAGACAGTAGCTAGAATCATGAAATTCGGAGTATACATTCCTCTGATTGCGTAGACACGAAAAATAAAACGTTTTTCCCAAATTCGTACTATCAAGGGATACAATGGCTACAGGGGATAAAAATAGTACCAACTAAACGAATACAGCTAGAATGATGCAATTCGATGTGTACATCCCTCTAATTGTGTAGATACGTAAAATAAAGAGATTTTATATAGTCGTACTCTTGAGGGGGCAAAATTGGAAAAAGGGGATAAAAATGGTACCAACAAAATGGCCGCTGATAGAATCATGGAATTCGGTGTATACATTCCTCTGACTGCAAAGCCACGTAAAATATTCTTTTCCAAATTCGTACTTTATTTTGTTGCTTTTACGACAAAAAATGGTAGAATCATGAAGTTGTCTTATACTGCGTACGTGAGAGATAAGGTATTTTCAAAATTTATACTTTTGACATTAAAATAGGATGGAAATACAACAAACCAAACGACTGTAGCTGAAAATACACTCTCTATCCACAAATATTTAGGGTATTTATGATTGCTCCCTTATATTTACTTTATGAATTGAAGTATTATTTCCATTATATATATATAGTATACAAATATTGGTAGCCTTGGCTTATTAATTAAATTTCTTATTTTCATACAGTTAAAATTTGTGGCGGACATTCCTCATGTAGCTTGGAAGCACCACAAAGAAAATAAATGTTTTAGCGGGCGAAATGGGACAAAAATGGATAAAATATAGTACCAATGATACGACAATAGCTAGAATCATGAAATTCGGCGTGTACATCCCTCTAATTGCATAGACACGTAAAATAAAGGAATTTTTCGAAATTCGTACTTTTAAGGGATATAATTGAAAAAGAGGTATACAAATGGGACCTACCAAACCGCTGAAGTTGATATCATGAAATTCGGTGTATATATTCTGACTATGAAGACTCGAAAATTGTACATTTGGGCGGAGAATGGGGCGAATGGGGATATCTTTAAAATTTATACTTTTCTTATCACTTTGTCTGTATCTGAAAATGCTTCTTTCTAATGACGACTGACAATCGCCTAATATTTAGGCATGTTCACTTTCACAATTTCAGCATTTTATTTATATATAGTCGATTTTAATCAGTGCGCATAAGTATACATTATAGTTTGAAATAGTAAACAAATATAGTAATGTGCATAAAAATATCACAATTTTCGTAATATGGTACTGTACTTCTATGTAAAGTCGACTTCCTTTAATCTGGTGGTAATACTATGGAATGCACTCCGTGGTGGAGGGTATATAAGATTCGGCCCGGCCGAACTTAACGCCTTCTTACTTGTTTTTTTTTTAATTTGCACTTGAAATTTGTTGCATACATTCCTCTTGTAGTCTAAATGCACCAAAAAGTAAATTAAAGTTTTAGCAGAGGAAATGGGACAAAACGGGAGCAAAATGGTACCAATGATCCGACAACAGCTAGAATCATGATACTCGATGTGTAAATCACTCTAATTGCATAGATACGTAAAGCAGCAGGATTTTCGAAATTCGTACCTTTAAGGGATAATAGAAAAAGAGGAATAAAATTGTACCAACCAAACCGCTGAAGTTGAAATCATGAAATTCGGTATATACATTCATGTGACTGTATAAACACGAAATATTTTTTAAAATTAGTAATTGTAGGCGTAAAATGGGGCGAACGGGGATAAAAATCATGAAATTCGTTTGACTGAGCAGACGCGGAAATCAAAATCCGTACTTTTGGGATCAAAATGAAAAAACGCAAACGGCTAAAGCTAAAATCGTGTAAATTCTACATATTGGCTCTTCAATATTAGTATTTTTTCTATAAAAATGGTACGGACATTTGTACTGTAGCTGGAATCAAGAAATTGCAAATTGTTTCTACATAATAACGACTGACCTGCTAATTAGGGCATACTTTTGAAGATTGCTGCCTAATGTTCACTTTTTGATTACTCTTGACGTTTTATATTTATATAGTAGAGGACTATTAGTATTTCTTTTCTCTTGAATTTCTTTTTAAATACATATTAAGAACTTAAAATCCAATTCTGTAATACATTGTATTTTTTATAAATTCCCATCTTTGAAGACTTTTATTTTTTAAGTTGACAGTTTCGCTAAATCTTAATGAAATCTCAAAAATTGTGTATCAGTTGGCACTTTTTGCCGGGCATATTTCAAAACTTAATAAGCCAAAACACCATTTCGTTTCATAAAAAATAAACTTTTTAGCAGTGACATTCATAATTATTTTCCATTTTTTATACTATTTTCTCCTCTTCTAATCCTCACACTCACCTAAATGTACTCATATTATATTATTATTTCGTTTTGTCTTAATTATGTACACTTCTTTGTTGGCAAATATTATATTCAAGTGACCCTAGTGGAAACTCTCGTGTCCTGCTCATGTTGCGCTTTTCGTTTCTGTTGGCAACAGTTTCATGTTCGTTCATTCATCCTCTCGTAAAAAAAAACTCTTGTCGTAAAAAGTTCATTTCACTCTTGAAATGTTACAGCAGCTACCTTCAGTCGCTTGTGTTTGGTGAATGTCGGTTGAAGTGTTTTCCCCTTTTTCCCCGGTCCCATCTGAGGGGGTGTTGTGTGCTGATGAATGTGTCCTTAGGACATGAGCATAAATTTCCAGAAGATTGTGAACTCGTTGAAGGTCTTACAGAACATTTTGTTGTGTCTGGTTGCAATTGCAAATGTCCTTTGGCCGCACGTGTTTCGCTTCCTTTCTGAGGTAACAAATGGAAATATTCATCGCAGGTCGTACTCATAGATCTGTTTATTGAAAACAATGTAGAGAACAAAAAATTAACTGGAATACTTAACATTATCTTGATATTTATATACCCTCCACCACCAAGATGAGGGTATACTATGTTTGTCATTCCATTTGTAAATATCGACCTGGGACCCTTAAAGTATATATCCTTGATTGACATTAAATTCTAAAACCATCTAGCCATGTCCGTCCGTCCGTCTGTTGAAAGCATGCTAGCATCTAAACGAAAGGGGCTAGGTCGTCCAAATGTCCGTTTTATAAATGAGTCTTATAGCCGTGGATCGGTTGGGCTTGAAACTGGGCGAAATCGGCCCAAAGGGAAAATTGTTTCCCTCACAAGGTCTAAAAACACCCATAATAATCCCATATATATTTGAGTATTTAAACATTGTGCATTTGTTTGTAACACCCAAAAGGAAACGAGATAGACCCATCGTTTATTATACCGATCGACTTAGAATCACTTTTTGAGTCGATTTAGCGATGTCCGTCCGTCCGTCTGTCCAGCTATTCTTGTAATCAAAGTCCCGGTCGCAATTGTTGTTAGAACTAAATGCACAACGAAGTTTTATGGGATAAGGACGGACGCTATTTAATTTGAAGCAAATCGGTTCAGATTTAGATATAGCTCCCATACAAATTTTGCTTCCGATTTTACTTTTTCCGCTCTAGAAAACAAATATTTCAACATATTTTCCTCTAATTTGGCAAAACGCCGTACATTTCAAAGAAAAATAGGTCTGGTAATAATAGGATAGATCGGTTCAGATTTATATATAGCTCCCATACAAATGTCTCTTCCGATTTGACTCTTTCCGCTCTAGAAACCACAAACTTTGACAGATTTTCTTCAAATTTGGAAAACTGCTTATATTTCAACTAGAAACAGCTCTGGATGAAATAAGATAGATTGGTTCAGATTTATATATAGCTCCCATACAAATGTCTCCTCCGATTTGACTCTTTCCGCTCTAGAAACCACAAACGTTGACAGATTTTCTTCAAATTTGGCAAAACTGCTTATATTTCAACTAGAAACAGCTCTGGAAGAAATAGGATAGATCGGTTCAGATTTATATATAGCTCCCATACAAATGTCTAATCCGATTTGACTCTTTCCGCTCTAGAAACCACAAACGTTGACAGATTTTCTTCAAATTTGGCAAAACTGCTTATATTTCAACTAGAAACAGCTCTGGAAGAAATAGGATAGATCGGTTCAGATTTATATATAGCTCCCATACAAATGTCTAATCCGATTTGACTCTTTCCGCTCTAGAAACCACAAACTTTGGCAGATTTTCTTCAAATTTGGCAAAACTGCTTATATTTCAACTAGAAACAGCTCTGGAAGAAATAGGATAGATCGGTTCAGATTTATATATAGCTCCCATACAAATGTCTAATCCGATTTGACTCTTTCCGCTCTAGAAACCACAAACGTTGACAGATTTTCTTCAAATTTGGCAAAACTGCTTATATTTCAACTAGAAACAGCTCTGGAAGAAATAGGATAGATCGGTTCAGATTTATATATAGCTCCCATACAAATGTCTAATCCGATTTGACTCTTTCCGCTCTAGAAACCACAAACGTTGACAGATTTTCTTCAAATTTGGCAAAACTGCTTATATTTCAACTAGAAACAGCTCTGGAAGAAATAGGATAGATCGGTTCAGATTTATATATAGCTCCCATACAAATGTCTAATCCGATTTGACTCTTTCCGCTCTAGAAACCACAAACTTTGGCAGATTTGGCAAAACAACATATATTTCAACTAAAAACAGCTCTGGTGAAAATGGGTCAGATGAGTTTAGATATATATATATATATATATATATATATATAGCTCCGTTACAAATTTTGCTCCTGAATTGATTATTTTCTCTCTAGAAATAGCATTTTTGTACAGATTTTCTTCTAATTCTGCACATCAGCTAATGTTTCAAATAGAAATTACTATAGTGAAAGTGGGTCACATCGGTTCAGATTATATATAGCTCCCGATTTGATTCTTTCCGCTCTACAAACCACATATTTAAAACTCCATAGCATTTGGGTAAGTGTGTAATATTTCAACTAAAAAACCTTTGTTAAACATGGGTCACATCGGTTCAGATTTGTATATACTCCCGTTCAAAGTTTGTGGTAAAATTTTCTTACAAATACAGATAGAAGTATGGAATTTGTAGTATATTCTCCTCTTATCGTATATCACCCGGTTCAAATGTAGTGACCTTTTTATATCCTACACCATAGGGTATAATGACTAAGTGTAGGGTATAATATAGTCGGCCACACCCTACTTTAACCTTCCTTACTTGTTTTTCAATATGTCTGCTTGTACTTGCTTGATATTGGGTATGTGCATTCCCCCTATAACAAGAACGTGCACCATGAAGTGATTTTTATTCGTAGGAGGCAAAATGGGGCAAAAGGGATAAAAATGGTACATATTAAACGACAGCCGCTAGAAACACGAAATTCGGTATCTACATTCCTCTATTTGAGTAGATACATAATATAAAAGTATTTTTTCCGAATTCGTAAAGGGTAAAATGGGAATAGAGGGATAAAAATGGTACCAACCAAACGACTGCACCTACAATAATAATAATAATAATTCGGTATACATTCCTCTGAAAAACGGATTTTTCGAAATTCGTACTTTTGGGGTTAAAATGGAAAAAGGGGATAAAAATAGTACCAACCAAATGACGGCAGCTACAGTCATGAAATTCGGATTATACGTTCATCTGACTGCGTAGACACGGAAAATAAAAGTTTTTTTCCAAATTCGTACTTTGTAACTACAGGATTTTCCACTGGAAGCTGGGGTAAACTCACCGGGTCCAAAGTCGTTGCAAATATTTATATTTTCGACAAAGAGAGAGAACACAGCGTTATTTAATTTTTTTTTTTCAATAACGTTATAATATTTTATTAAAGCTAAAGTTAGTCCCTTATCACGCGATTTCACATTTAACACTTATTTATTAACATTTTATTAACACTTAACACTTAGTGGTCGGACTCAGTAGGAGGATGATCCAGCTGAACGTGGAATGCAGCGTGGTATTGGGCGACGATGTTGAGTTAGGCGGCGGTCGCAATCTGTGCAGGCGGCAGCGAAGATTCAGGCGGCGATCGTAGTGTAGGTGGACAACAGGGTTTACTTAGGCGGCGGCAACGTTGAGTTAGGCGGCGGCTGCATTCCAGATCGACGGCAGCGTTTACTTAAGCGGCAGCAACGTTGAGTTTGGCGTCGGCTGTATTCCAGGTCGATGGCAGCGTTTTCTTAAGCGGCAGCAACGTTGAGTTAGGCGGCGGCTGTACTCCCGGTCGAAGGCAGCGTTTACTTAAGCGGCAGCAACGTTGCCTTAGGCGGCGGTTGTATTCCCGGTTGACGGCTGCGTCTCAGTGAAACGGCGACGGACTACCGGTGGAATCGAAAACAGAGCCGTGGGGAAAACCGAACAGACTCTACTGTTCAAACCACTCAGCTGCAGCTACAAACGATTGATGAATGAAGTGGTAGGCCGTAGACCCAAATACCAGTCTCTTTCAACAGTCGTGTGTTTCAAACCAGAACACTGTTGTAGCTCGTCTGACAAGTTGCCAACGATTTGCTGGAGGGGATGGTAGGCCGTAGACCCAAATACCACTCCTTCCACAGTCATATGTACCAAATCAGAACACTATGGTTTGGATTTTGGATTTTTCTAATTAGAGCGGTGAAACCAAACAAATCCAATTAGAAAAGTAGTCCTCACCATCGATCGGCTACTTGCGAACTGACCCATCCAGTGTTACCGCTGAGAAATTTCAAAAAGTATCACAAAAAGGGGATTTCTTCAAAAAAAGGGGCACATTGCTTTGGAAAAAGTCGCACAAAAAGTGGCACACATTTTTAAGTTTTTATTTTAAGAAAACAACAGATTATATAAAGTTAACAAATATATATATATATATATATATATATATATATATATATGTATATTCCATAACAAACCGAACGATTTTCGTAAAAAATGCGACTACTATGATTTTAACGATTTTTCGCAGACATATTCTACTGTTAAAAAAATTTTACACGTATTTAAAAAAAAAGATCTTTTTTTCAAAAGATAAGACCAATTGGAAATTGGGAAAATCGAGAAATCGACGTGTGGGCACAAATCAAAGAATGAAATGTAATTACAAGTACTTTTCGCCGACGTGCTTGGCTACTGACAACAATTTTGTGTATTTCTGATTTTTATACCCTCCACCTCCAGGATGGGGGTATATTCACTTTGTCATTCCGTTTGTAACACCTTAAAATATTCATCGGAGACCCCATAAAGTATATATATTCTGGGTCGTGGTAAAATTCTAAGACGATATAGCCATGTCCGTCTGTCTGTTGAAAGCACGATAGCGGCCGAACGAAATGAGCTAGGAGGTTCAATTTTTTCCTAAATGTGTCTTATGGTTGCAGATCGGTTGGGATTGAAACTGGGCGAAATCGGCCCAGAGGGAAAAATTTTTCCCTCACAAGGACTCTCTAATATTTAGAGTATTTGAGCATGTTTTTTGAACATAATAGCTTGTATTTACTTGATATTTGCAATTCGCATTCCCTTTATAGCATAAAATGATTTTTAATTGTAGGGGCGAAATGGGACGAAAAGGGATAAAAATAGTACCTATCAAACGACAACAGATAGAAACACGAAATTTGGCGTGTACATACCTCTAATAGAGGAGATACATAATATACAAGTATTTTTTTCTAAATTCGTACTTTTAAGGGTTTAAATGGGGATAGAGGGATAAAAATAGTACCAACCAAACGGCTGCACCTAGAATGATGAAATTCGGTGTATATATTCCTCTGATTGCGTACACACATAAAATAGCAGTTTTCGAAATTCGTACTTTTAGGGCGTAAAATGGAAAAAGGGGATAAATATTGCACCAAACAAATGGATGCAGCTAGAACCATGAAATTCGCGGTATACATTCCTCTGACTGAGTGACACGAAAACAAACGTTTTTCCAAATTCGTACTTTCAAGGGATTCAGTGGGAGCATACATAGTATAAAAATATTGGTAGCCTTGGCTTATTTGATTTATTTATTTATTTCAACTTGTAATTCAAAGCCATCGGGCCAATTTAAAACAAATTACAAAATGCATATATATTACTTTTTTTTAACATGGCTAAAAAAACTACTCAACAAAATTAAATTTAATTTTAAATAATTATTAATTAAATTTCTGATTTTCATACATTTGAAATTTGTTGCGGACATTCCTCCTGTAGCTTGGCAGCACCACAAACAAAATAAATGTTTATGGCGATATGGGACAAAAAGGGATAAAATATGGTACCAATGATACGACAACAGCTAGGATCATGAAATTCGGTGTGTATATCCCTCTAATTGCATAGACACGTAAAATAGAAGGATTTTTGGAAATTCGTACTTTTAAGGGATATAATTGCAAAAGAGGGATAAAAATGGGACCTTCCAAACCGCTGAAGTTGATATCATGAAATTCGGTGTATATAATCGGTGTTTTGACTGTGAAGACTCGAAACGAAAAGTTTTTTTTTCGAAATTTGTACATTTGGGCGGAGAATGGGGATATCTTCAAAATTTGTACTTTTCTTATCAAAAGAATGGCGACTGACAATCGCCTAATATTTTCGGCATGTTCACTTTCACAATTACAGCATTTTATTTATTTATAGTAGTTTAGTAGATTTAGTAGATTTTAAACAATGCGCATAAGTATACATTATAGTTTGAAAAAGTAATCAAATATAGTAATGTGCATAAACATATCACAATTTTCGTAATATGGTTCTGTACTTCTATGACGGCATCCTTTAATCTGAATACTGTGGAATGCACTCCGTGGTGGAGGGTATATAAGATTCGGCCCGGCCGAACTTAACGCCTTCTTACTTGTTCTTCTTCTTCTATGAAAACACCAAACTAAAAATTCAGAAAAAAATATAGGCATATTCCCTGATCGAATCTAAACAAACCCTGAAAATGTTAACTTGAAAATAACGGGTTGTATTAAAAAAAAAACACATTTACTAAATATAGTCGCCCGAAAAATGTATTTTCTGCACGATTGTTCATAAAATAACATACAAACATATATATATCAAACTAAAAAATTAAATTAAATCCGATTTTGGCATTTATCAGTACTGGGAACCCAATTTTCCAACTCCACGTCAATAAAATTTAGTGCTGAAAGCATTGAATAACAAGTTTCTACCTTCAACCTGTTCGTTAACCTATTTTTCATTATTGTCAACTTCGAAAAAACGCGCTCTGCGCAAGCACTGCTATGAAGCAAAGTAAAAACATATGTGGCAAATTGATATAAATACTCATTTAAATTATTTTTTTTAATTTCCCACTTTATACCAGAAAACTTCGACATTAGTAATTGTGAATAGCTGCCCATAAGTTTTATTATTTGGCTTATATTCTAATAATTTTAATTCTTTTACAAAAGCATCTGGTTTGCTAATTACATCACTATATTCAGCCACGGTGGCAAAATAGTTGATATCTTCTTTGGATTTTATATAAAAGGGTCTAAGAATCTTAAACTATTCAGTTTGTTTGTCATTCATCATCCAATAATGAAAATTTAAACAGACACAAACAGTTTAGTAAAAATTTAAGTAGATTTCTTTTAATAATAGCTATTATTATCGTTTTTCGATATATTTAAGAAATAATTAATGCTTCGGCTTCACAGCCTATATATATGTTTTAGATACATCTTTGAAGTATAAAATATTTTTATAATCGATATTCCACATCTCTGCAAACATTATAAACTATTCTTTTTAATTTTTAAAAATATAATCTCTTTTGTCATCGAAACAAGATGTATAATGTGTGAACTATCACTTTGAAAACTTTTGTTTAGTGAGTTCATGATTTTAAGAATATAAACAAAAAAAAATTAAATATATCATATTTGTCGTTGACAGTTCTTGTTTCCAATTTCCAATCAAAAAGTGGCACAAATGATAACAAGTAAGGAAAGGCTAAAGTCGGGCGGGGCCGACTCTATGATACACTCCACTTTCTAGCCGAATACAATTCAATTCGTTGAAAAAGTGAAAAGGGGGAGGTTTTTTGTATCCTGTAAATATATGTGTTTGACAAAAAATGTGTCCTTTCCGACATGTGTATGATGATATATTGAAACCTGTAACGAAATAGGTGAAATATAAAATGTATAGTTTGGCCAAAATCGGTTAAACTTTTGGGAGCACTATTTGGGAGCACGGTTAAACTATTTGGGCTATATTTAAATCTGAACCGATCTTACCTACTTTCACCATAGTTTTGTTTAGTTAGATTATAAGATGTTGTGCCAAATTTAAAGAAAATCGAGCACAATATGTGGTTTCTAGAGCGGAAAATGTGAAATCGGGAGCGTCATTTGTATGGGGCCTATATCTAAATCTGAACCGATTTGACCTATTTTCACCATAGGTGTTCCTAGTTTAAATATAAAATGTTTCGCCAAATCTGAAGACAATCTGATGCAATTTGTGGTTTCTAGAGCGGAAAAAGACAAATCGGGAGCGAAATTTGTATGGGAGCTATATCTAAATCTGAACCGATTTGAACTATATTCACCATGGGTGTTTCTAGTTGAAATATGAGATGTTTTGCCAATTTTAAAGAAAATCTGTTGTAATATGTGGTATCTAGAGTGAAAAGAGTCGAATCGGGAGTGAAATTCGTATGGGGGCTATATCTAAATCTGAACCGATTTTCTTCAAATCAAATAGCGTTCGTCATTGTCCCGAAAAACTTCATTGTGCAAAGTTGCATTTAGTTATGTCTACAATTGCGACCTGTATCGTGATTACAAGAATAGATGGACAGACGGACGGACGGACATTGCTAAATCGACTCAAAAAGTGATTCTAAGTCGATCGGTATACTTAACAATGGGTGTATCTCGTTTCATTTTGGGTGTTACAAACAAATGAACAAAGACATAATACTCTCGTGGAGTGTATCGCGTTCTCCCTTTTATACCTTTTTCCACTGCCTACACACACACCCTCACATAACTACCCAACAACGATGTTGCCATACATTACTACGATCAGTGTTGTGTTGTGGTGCCATCTGTTCTTACATCCAGTATGTCAGCTGATCTTCAGTGTTGACCGTTATATTTGAATAATCAAAGACGCTTACAAACCTAATTTACTATTCGTTCCATAATTATGTATAATAATTCTGGTGATAGTCATGTGATAATCACAAACTATACATCCGTGATTATAAATAATAATATCGGTGATAATATTTAAATATTTAAAGCCAAAATAACTGGATGCGCGTCAAAACATAATACAAGCATTTAAACAATTATAACTTTACAATAAAACATAATTAATAACAAAATATATAAATAATACAAAACAAAGTACATAATTCATTAGTTATGTGAGAAAAACGAATCCCTGACTTTTGTCATCACAACTTTCAAAGGATACAATGGGTACAGAGGGATAAAAATAGTACCAACTAAATGACTACAGCTAGAATGATGAAATTAGGTGTGTACATCCCGCTTATTGCGTAGACATGTATAATAAAGAGATTTTAGAAAGTCGTACTCTTAAGGGGGTAAAATAGGAAAAGGGGATAAAAATGGTACCAACCAAATGGCCGCAGCTAGGATAATGGAATTCGGTGTATACATTCAAAAAAGATACCCTTACGGCAGAGATTGGTTGAATCATGAAGTTAGGTTATTTTGTACAATATACGTGAGATAAGGGATTTTCAAAATATGTACTTTTGGAATTAAGATAGGATGAAAATACAACCAGCTGTAACACCCACTTTCTACCAATATTTATGGTATTTAAGCTTTTTGAAAATATAAATGTAAGAATATTTATTTTTTTGATTTCTAAACCCAGGTATTTCATAGGAGCAATTTTATGTAGTTCATACAAATTATATAAATTATATTCATATAATTTATATGCTATAAATTCATCTTTAGTTAAATTTAACGAATATGGTAAATAATATGGTAAGTGATCCAATTGTCCGACATACAAATACAAATTATACAGTAGTTAACCAAAGTCATACCAAAGTATGGACATATGGGCATCACCCAAACAATTCTAATTGCAATTCAATTCGGAAAAAAATTAAAATCGGGAAGGATTTTTGCATCCTGTAAATGTATGTGTTTGACAAAAAATTTTAAATCGGAAAGGACATTTGTATGGGGTTATATTGAAACCTGGAACGATGTGACCCGCTTTCACCATGTCTGTTTATTGGTGAAATATAATATGTAAAATTTGGCCAAAATCGGTTAAACATTCGGGAGCGACATTTGTATGAGGGCTATACTAAATCTGAACCGATCTTACTCACTTTCACCATAGTTTTTTAGTTGGATTATAAGATGTTGTGCCAATTTTAAAGAAAAATGTGGATTTTAGAGCGGAAAAAGTCAAATCGGGAGCGACATTTGTATGGGGGCTATATCTAAATCTGAACAGATCATACCCACTTTCAGCATTGGTGTTTTTAGTTCGATTATAAAATGTTGTGCCAATTTTAAAGAAAATCGGGTACAATATGTCTTTTCTAGAGCGGAAAATGTCAAATCGGGAGCAACATTTGTATGGGGGCTATATCTAAATCTGAACCGATCTTACCCAATTTTTGCATACGTGTTTCTAGTTGGATTATAAGATGTTCTGCCAAATTTAAAGAAAATCGGGTACAATATGACGTTTCTAGATCGGAAAATGTCAAATCGGGAGCGACATTTGTATGGAGGCTATATCTGAATCTGAACCGATCTTACCCAATTTTTGCATACGTGTTTCTAGTTGGATTATAAGATGTTCTGCCAAATTTAAAGAAAATCGGGTACAATATGTGGTTTCTAAAGCGGAAAATGTCAAATCGGGAGCGACATTTGTATGGGGGCTATATCTAAATCTGAACCGATCTTACCCAATTTTTCGCGTACGTGTTTCTAGTTGGATTATAAGATGTTCTGCCAAATTTAAAGAAAATCGGGTACAATATGTCGTTTCTAGAGCGGAAAATGTCAAATCGGGAGCGACATTTGTATGGGGGCTATATCTAAATCTGAACCGATCTTACCCAATTTTTGGCGTACGTATTTCTAGTTGGATTATAAGATGTTCTGCCAAATTTAAAGAAAATCGGGTACAATATGTCGTTTCTAGAGCGGAAAATGTCAAATCGGGAGCGACATTTGTATGGGGGCTATATCTAAATCTGAACCGATCTTACCCAATTTTTGCACAGGCGTTTCTAGTTGGATTATAAGATGTTGTGCCAATTTTAAAGAAAATCGGGTACAATATGTGGTTTCTAAAGCGGAAAATGTCAAATCGGGAGCGACATTTGTATGGGGGCTATATCTAAATCTGAACCGATCTTACCCAATTTTTGCACAGGCGTTTCTAGTTGGATTATAAGATGTTGTGCCAATTTTAAAGAAAATCGGGTACAATATGTGGTTTCTAAAGCGGAAAATGTCAAATCGGGAGCGACATTTGTATGGGGGCTATATCTAAATCTGAACCGATCTTACCCAATTTCTGCATAGGTGTTTCTAGTTGGATTATAAGATGTTGTGCCAAATTTAAAGAAAATCGGGTACTATATGTGCTTTATAGGGCGGAAAAAGTCAAATCGGGAGCGACATTTGTATGGGGGCTATATCTAAATCTGAACCGATTTCCTTCAAATTCAATACCGATGGTCATTGGCCAGAAAAAATAACTTCTGCAAAGTTTCATGACAATCGGACAACAATTGCGACCTGTAGAGTGCGAACAAGCTTAGATGGACAGCAGACGGACAGACGGACAGACGGACGGACGGACGGACGGACGGACGGACGGACGGACGGACGGACAGACAGACATCGTTAAATCGACTCAGCTGGTGATTCTAAGCCGATCGGTATACTTAAAGGTGGGTCTAGCTCGATTATTTCTTGGTGTTACAAACATTTGGGGCGAAACTAACTTATAATACCCTAGACCACGAAGTGGTGTAGGGTATAAAAATATATATTTTCCTGTAATATTACTGCTCTTCTATGAAAGCGACAGCCTCTGTGGAATGCAATCCATGGTGGAGGGTTTATAAACGTCAGCCCGGCCGAACTTAACGTTTTTACTTGTTTTGAAATATTCACGTACTTGTTTTCTTGTTTACCTTGTCTTCAAATTATATTTGAAACGAATGTCAACAAATTTTGGCTTTCTGCAGAAGTTTTATACGGAAGTTTGTGTTGAAATGTTTGAAAGTTTATGTATCGCTTCCTTAACCCACTCTTGGGTGTCAGAATAGATGTAATGTTTGTATGTAATTCAACAAATTTAAATAACTTTTCAGAAAAGTTTGTCATGATGACTTCAGTGCTGGAATGAAGAATCATTTGGAGGTGTCGAAAGAAAAACGACATAACACTTGTAGAAAGAATTCTCCGGAAACAGCAGGATAGCATTTCCAATTGATAATTGAAATTTATACCATTGAAAAAGTGCCTTGATACCAGCCGTCGCGAATGTGAAATTAACAAGAAAATATCATCAAATATGTAAGCTAGGGTATACAGCACACTTTTGTGTGGGTAACAATGACCTTGAACATATCGTAGTACACTCCATGGAATATGGACGTGTATCCAAAGTTTTATAGCGGCAAATACAGAAATTGTTTCTGAGTCGATGGAGTCGTGTTCGTTTTGCTATTTTATACCCTCCACCTAAGGATGGGGGTGTATATACACTTTGTCATTCCGTTTGTAACACTTTAAAATGTACATCGGAGACTCCATAAAGTATATATGTTCTGGGTCGTGGTAAAATTCTAAGACGATCTAGCCATGTCCGTCCGTCTGTCTGATGGAATCACGCTAGCTTCCGAATGAAATGAACTAGGAGGTTAAAATTTCTCCTAAATTTGTCATATGGTTGCAGATCGGTGGGGATTGAAAGTGGACAAAATCGGCCCAGAGGAAAAATTTTTCCCTAACAAAGTCTGAAAATACCCCCTAATATTTAGATTATTTAAGCATTTTTTTTTCAATTTCTGCTTTATATGCACTTGAAATTTGTTGCGTACATTCCTCTTATAGTCTGAAAGCACAAGGGACGAAAAGGGATAAAAATGGTACTAATGATACTATAAGAGTTAGAAACACACCATTTTGAATGTACATCTCTCCAATTGCGTAGATACGCAAAATAGAAATTCGTACTTTTGGGACGAAAAGGGATAAAAATGGTACCAATGATACGACAACAGCTAGAATCATGAAATTCGTTATTGTACATCCCCTTAATTGAGTAGACACGTAAAATAGAGGGATTTTTCCAAATTCATACTTTTAAGGGAAACAATTGGAAAAGAGGGATAAAAATGGTACCAACCAAACAGCTGAAGTGAAATTCGGTGAATTCATCTGACTGTGAAGAAGCGAAACGATAAGGATTTTTTTCGAAATTCGTACTTTTAGGCGCAAAATAGGACAAGGGGGGATAAAAATAGTACCAACCAAACGGCTGCAGCTATATTAATGAAATTCGGTGTGTACATTTCTTTGACTGCGTAGACGGGAAAAATAAAGAGATATTCCTATATTCGTACCAGCGGGATCTAAATGGGATTAAATTTGGAACCAATCAGGCGGCTAAAGCTAGAAATATGATATTCAGTATTAGCACTCGTCCGACTAGGGTCAAAATGGAAAAGGGGGAGTGAAAGTGGTACCAAGCAAACGGTTGTAGCTAAAATCATGAAATTAGGTGAGTATATTCCAGTCTTTAACATATTGGATCAGCAATATTAAAACTTTCCCTATCAAAATGGTACAGACATTAAGGCTGTAGCAGGAAGCAAGAAATTGCAAATGGGAAAAATCGGGCTTAAGGGTATATTTTGGAAGATTGCTGCCAAATGTTCTCTTTTTGATTCCACTTGAAGTTTTATTTTTATATATTGTCGACGACTATTAATATTATAATAATGAAGCATCACAATTTGCCTAATATGTTAGTACACTTCTATGCAAAGTTGGCAGCCTCTAATCTACTGGTAATACTGTGGAATGGACTCCGTGGTGGAGGAAATATAAGATTCGGTCGAACTTAACGTATTTTTACTGCTTTGGAATATTCCATTTACATTGCGCTTTTACACGGTCAGAGGAATCTACACATCGAATTTCACGATTCTAGCTGCAATACATTGGTCGGTATTTATACCCTACACCATAGGGTATAATGGCTTTGTGCATTTGTTTGTATCACCCACAAGGAGTCGAGATAGACCCATCGTTTACTATACCGATCTATATAGAATCACTTTTTGAATCGTTTTAACCATGTATGTCCGTCTGTCTGCCCATCTATTCATGTAATAATGATACAGGTCGCAATTATTGTTCGATTCTAACGAAACTTGACACAAACAAATTTTTATACACTCCACGAGAGTATTATGTATTTGTGCATTTGTTTGTAACACCCAAAAGGAAGCGAGTTAGACCCATTCTTAAGTATACCGATCGACTTAGAATCACTTTCTGAGTCGATTTAGTAATGTCCGTCTGTCCGTCTGTCTGTCCGTCTGTCCATCTATTGTTGTAATCAAATTACAGGTCGCAATTATAATCCGATCTTAACAAAAATTGGCACAAGCAAGTTTTGTGGATCAAGGACGAACGCTATTTAATTTGGGGCAAATCGGTTCAGATTTAGATATAGTCCCCATCCGCTCTAGAAACCACATATTGTACCCAATTTTCTTTAAATTTTGCACAACATCTTACAATCCAACTAGAAACACCTATGGAGAAATTCGTTAAGATCGGTTCATATTTAGATATAGCCCCCATACAAATGTCGCTCCCGATTTGACATTTTCCGCTCTAGAAACCCCATATTATACTCGATTTTCTTTAAATTTTGCACAACATCTTACAATCCAACTAGAAACACCTATGGAGAAATTCGTTAAGATCGGTTCATATTTAGATATAGCCCCCATACAAATGTCGCTCCCGATTTGACATTTTCCGCTCTAGAAACCCCATATTATACTCGATTTTCTTTAAATTTGACACAACATCTTACCATCCAACTAGAAACACCTATGCAGAAATTCGGTAAGATCGGTTCAGATTTAGATATGGCCCCCATAAAAATGTCGCTCCCGATTTGACATTTTCCGCTCTAGAAACCCCATATTATACTCGATTTTCTTTAAATTTGACACAACATCTTACAATCCAACTAGAAACACCTATGCAGAAATTCGATAAGATCGGTTCAGATTTAGATATAGCCCCCATACAAATGTCGCTCCCGATTTGATATTTTCCGCTCTAGAAACCCCATATTATACTCGATTTTCTTTAAATTTTGCACAACATCTTACAATCCAACTAGAAACACCTATGGAGAAATTCGTTAAGATCGGTTCATATTTAGATATAGCCCCCATACAAATGTCGCTCCCGATTTGACATTTTCCGCTCTAGAAACCCCATATTACACTCGATTTTCTTTAAATTTGACACAACATCTTACCATCCAACTAGAAACACCTATGCAGAAATTCGGTAAGATCGGTTCAGATTTAGATATAGCCCCCATAAAAATGTCGCTCCCGATTTGACATTTTCCGCTCTAGAAACCCCATATTATACTCGATTTTCTTTAAATTTGACACAACATCTTACAATCCAACTAGAAACACCTATGCAGAAATTCGATAAGATCGGTTCAGATTTAGATATAGCCCCCATACAAATGTCGCTCCCGATTTGATATTTTCCGCTCTAGAAACCATTGTACCCGATTTTCTTTAAATTTGGCACAACAGCTTATAATCCAAGTAAAAAACCTAGTGTGAAAGTGGCTAAGATCGGTTCAGATTTAGATATAGCGCAAATACAAATGTTGCTCCCAAATGTTTAACCGATTTTGGCCAAACTACACATATTATATTTCACCTATTTCGTTCCAGATTTCAATATACCCCATACAAATGTCCTTTCCGATTTAACATTTTTTGTCAAACACATACATTTACAAGATACAAAAATCCTTCCCGTTTTCACTTTTTCACCGAATTAAATAGTATTCGGATTGAAAGTGGAGTGTATCATAGAGTCGGCCCCGCCCGACTTTAGACTTTCCTTACTTGTTAGATTTAGATATAGCCCCCATACAATTGTTGCTCCCGATTTGACATTTTCTGCTCTAAAAGCTACATAATTTAAGCGATTTCGATCAAATTTTGCACAACACCTTATACCTCAGTTAGAAACTTCTGTGGGGAATATGAGTCAAATCGGTTTAGATTTAGATATAGCCCCCATATAGCCCTCTAGAAGCTACATAATTTAAGCGATTTTGATCAAATTTTGCACAACACCTTATATCTCAGTTAGAAACTTCTGTGGTGAATATGGGTCAAATCGGTTCAGATTTAGATATAGCTCCCATACAAATTTCGCTCCCGATTTGAGGTTAACCGCTGAAGAAACCACATACCTTAACCGATTTTCTTCAAATTCGGCAGCACATATTATATTTACACTAGAAACATCTATGGTAAAAGCGGATGAGATCGGTTCAGATTTGTATATAGCTCCCATACAAATGTCGTCCACATTTTCACCGAATTGAAATGTAGTGGAGTAGAAAGTGTGGGGTATCATATAGTCGGCATCGACTGACATTAGCCTTTCCTTGTTTTTATCTCTGTTTATACCGCTCCAACCTCAACAGCACCCCCCAGCCCTTAAAGAGAACAAATTTCGAATAGTACATTTATGTTGTGCGTCTACCATTTTTAGCCCTTTTTCATCCCGTTCACCCTTTAAAGTATTTTTTTTTTTTTTTTTGAAAAATCCACTTATGTTGAGAGTAGGGTTTGGGGTTTCCCGGACTTTTTTCATTTCCCGGGAAAACTGGAATGGAAAACTTCATTCCCGGGAATAAATTTAATTCCTTATATGTATGTATTCCTTGTTTAAAGTATATACATTTAGTAGATTTTTTTAACTACTGACAAATTACAAATTTAAAAATTGCTTTTGTATATTATTTCGTTTCTAGACGAACGAATTGGCGAATTAAAAATGTCATAAAATAGGACTTTTAAATAACATGTACTAATGACTAGCACATACAGCTATCGCATAGTGTAAAACATGTTTAAGGAACTCGTATATCTAAAACAAAGAGCTCGAGTGATAGCGACTGCTATGACGTCTTTAATTTAAAAGATTCGTTCGTCTAGAGACTAAAATAACTTACCGAAATAGAAGGAAAATATTCGAAACTGTGAAAAAAATAAATTTGATTTTATCAATGTGGAATATAAGTAGTTATAAACTAATTGTTAATATCCCTTGAATACAAATAATAATTCAAAAAAGATTGAAAAAGTTTCAGTCATTATTTATTAAAAAATTCAAATTAGTTTCACTTATATAAACATTTTACTATATTTCTATTGCCATTTGATTTCTGTTTTTACAACTGAACAGTTGTGAACAGTAAGGTAAATTCTTCTTTGAGAAGATTTCCAGCTTTGAATTTGTCGATCCTTTTTGGGAAATTAACAGAATTATTGTCTGACAAAATAGTTTTTTTTCCAAATGTTCTACATTGAGCATTTAATTGATATTTGTAGAAGTCATTTTGCTCAAATACGAAAATAAAATTTAATTTTATAATTTGTTTCACCATAGATTTTAATCATAAATCTCTACTTTATAAATGAGCAACATTTATAAACGAGATGGAAAGGAAAAACATTTTACTATAATAGATTGAAATTAAAACAAGTTTTATTTGTAATAAAAAAATTGTCTATAAATATTGATTATTATTGCCAGTAATGTAATTAATGAATTTAAAATAGATGTACAGTTTGCCATTTATAAAGTACAACTGAATTAGTACTCAAATTAATCAATAAAGTATTAAAAGATTTCCTGTATTTTTTTCCGGACCTCAAACCCTACGTTGCCAGAGGAATACACATGCCGAATTTCGCTACGATAGATCCAATAGCATTTTAATCCCTTTGTTTATCCCACTCACCCCTTAAAAGTAAAATTTTCGAAAAATCTATTTATATTGAACTTCTGTGCAATCAGAGGAATTTACTCACCGAATTTTACGATTCTAGGTGTAATACTTCGGGTGGTAACATTGTATTCCATTTTTGGCCCGTTCATCCTTAAAAAGTACAAATTTCGAAAAAATTCATTTATTTTGCGCGTCTACGTGGTTAGAGGAATGTAGACACCGAATTTCACGATTCTAGCTTGAATATTTTGGTTGGTACCATTTTTATCCCATTTTTCCCTCAAAACGTACAAATTTCGAAAAATCGATTTGTGTTGCAAGCCTACGTTGTCAGAGTAATGTATATACCGTATTTTACGAATATAGCTGCTATATTTAAATTGGTACCATTTTTATCCCTTTTTGTCTCTTTCCTCACTTAAAGGTATAAATTGCGAAAATCCCTCTTTTTTGTCGCGTGTCTGCATAAGTGGAGTAAGGCACACACCGAATTTCATATTTCTAGCTACATCCGTTTAGACAGGACGAAGGTTCGGTGTTTATCCCTTTTTGTACCATTTACCCCCTAAAAGTACGAATTTCGACCACTTCTGTTCAATCCTATGCTAAGCAACTCGCCAATGATGTATATGAAAAAAAATCCAATAAAATCGCTTCATTTATTACGAAACTGCTCAATTATGTATAATCATTTTATTTTTTTTTTTTCGATATTCCCCACTGTGCTGCTGCATAATTTTTAAAACCAACCAACCAACTATTCGAATTAACTTAATAAATTAAGTTTAAGCATTCCGCTGTGCATGTTCAATATTTTACACAGAATGTCAAGAGGTTTTGCCGCTGGAATTGATAAAATTGAAGCGTTGGCTGCCGTGACATGTCGGGCACATATTGTCATGTGGACATTAAAGGGGGTCGCATTCCGCCCAAATAGAATTGAATTACAATTTAAAAATAAATATTGATTTTTCTATTGATATTTAATAAAATATTTTGCTTCCAGATAAACCATAGCAAATAACTCCAAATATAGAATACTCGGGAATACATGAATACATAAGATTAATGGAGCCCCCAAAGACAAACAATGAAACAACGTCTAACAGTGATGAGTAATTTCCTAAATTAGAAATGAGAATCCGTAAAAATTTTGATGTTACTTTATATATATGCAACAAAGGGAAAATAACCTCAAATTAAATAACCCCAAGTGAATGGAACAAAAATAAATATTTTGCAAGAAAATCGTGCAGCATTTTATCAATGAAATTGGATAATTTTTCACATTAAATATTACCAGATTTGATGAATCCTTAGATTAAAAAAATACTTAGCCTTCGCCGACATGCCAGAGAAAATTATTTCTTATCAATAATCATTTTTAGAACCTAGGTATTATATATTTATTTATTTATTTTATATATTGCAATTTAAATTAAGGCGAAAGTCGAACGGGGATACCCTACACCACTCCCTGCGATGGGACACTTATATATAGTGTACAGCCAGTTGTATATCGGTTGGCATTGAAAGTGGGCAAAATCGGTCCACAGGGAAAAATTTCTCCCGGAGAAGAATTGAAAATACCCCTAATATTTAGAGTATTTAAACATGTTTTCTGATTGTTATACCCTCCACCTCCAGGATGGGGGTATACTAACTTTGCCATTCCGTTTGTAACACCTTGAAATATCGACCTGAGACCCTATAAAGTATATATATTCTTGATCGTGATAAACTTCTAAGACGATCTAGCCATGTCCGTCCGTCTGTAGAAAGCACGCTAGCATATAAACGAAAGGAGCTAGGATGTCCAAATTCCATAAATGCGTCTTATAGTCGTAGATCGGTTGGATTGAAACTGGACGAAATCGGCCCAAAGGGAAACATTTTTCCCTCACAAGGACTAAAAATATAGTATGCGCATTCCGACGACAACAGCTAGAAACACGAAATTCGCTGTGTACATTCCTTTAACTGACTAGAGACATAATATAAAAGTATATTTTCCAAATTCGCACTTTTAAGGGGTAAAATGGGATAGAGGGATAAAAATGGTACCAACCAAACGGCTGCAACTAGAAAAATGAAATTCGGTGTATAAATTCCTATGATGCGTAGACATGTAAAAAAGGGATTTTTCGAAATTCGTACCTTTTGGGGTTAAAATGGAAAAAGGGGATAAAAATTGTACCAACCAAAATGGCCGCAGCTAGAATCTTGAAATTTGGTCTATACATTCTACCGACTGCGTAGACACAAAAAATATAAGGGTTTTGCCAAATTCGTACTTTCAAAGGATACAATGGGAACAGAGGGATAAAAATGGTACCCACTAACGGCTGCAGCTAGAATAATGAAATTCGGTGTGTAAATCCCTCTAGTAGACACGAAGAGAATGAATGAATAGATTTTTGAAAGTCGTACTTTTAAGGGGATGGTAAAATGGGAAAAAGGGGATAAAAATGGTACCAACAAAATGACCGCAGGTGGAATCATGGAATTCGGTGTATACATTCCTTTGACCTGCATAGACATGTAAAATAAAACACATTTTTCCAAAGTCGTACGTATTTTTTTTGTTTTTTTTTTACGACAAAATGGATAGAATCATGAAGTTAGGTTATCTTGTGCTGTCTGCGTGAGAGATAATGGATTTTCAAATTAATACTTTTGGAATTAAAATATTATGGAAATACAACCAACCAAACGGCTCCACAGTGGTTCAGAATCAAAATCCATCGGCCAAAATTCAATAACTTTTGTTCTAGTAGACATTTTTGAGTTTTGTAAAAAATCAAAATTAGACAAGGACCCAAGGATTATTTTGAAATATAGCATTAAATTAAATCTGGAAATCGGATATATTTCAAAAATCGGCCCAGAGTTGAAAACTTTTCGTATTTTTCGATTTTAAAGATAATTAAAATTTGTATATTTTTGTTTTTATGTTTTTTTAACATATTTTTACGTATTTGTTCATAATGCGAAGAAAAATTTAAATTTTTATTTGTTTCACGTTTCCAGATTTTGAAAATTGAAAAAACGTAATTTCTTTTTTGGACTTTGTCGAACTGTTTCTCACACATTTTAAGAGATTTTGCGCACAATTTTTTATACACTCGACGAGAGTATTATGGCTTTGTGCATTTGTTTGTAACACCCAAAAGGAAGCGAGATAGACCCATTGTTAAGTATACCGATCGACTTAGAATCAGAAAGTCGATTAGCAATGTCCGCCTGTCCATCTATTGTTGTAATCAAATTACATGTCGCAATTACAGTCCGATCTTAACAAAAATTGGCACAAGTAAGTTTTGTGGATCAGCGACGAACGCTATTTAATTTGAGGCAAATCGGTTCAGATTTAGATATAGCCCCCATACAAATATCACTCCCGATTTGACATTTTCCGCTCTAGAAACCACAAATTGAACCCGATTTTCTTTAAATTTCACACAACATCTTATAATTCAACTAGAAACAAAGATGCAGAAATTAGGAAGATCGGTTCAGATTTAAATATAGCCCCCATACAAATGTTCGCCCCCGATTTGACATTTTCCGCCCTAGAAACCACATATTGTACCCAATTTTCTTTAAATTTGGCACAACATCTTATAATCCAACTAGAAACTCCTATGCAAAAATTGGAAAAGATCGGTTCAGATTTGGTTATATCCCCCATACAAATGTCGCTCCCGATTTTACATTTCCACTCTAGAAACGACATATTGTACCCGATTTTCTTTAATTTGGCACAACATCTTATAATCCAACTAGAAACACCTATGCAGAAAGTGGGTAAGATCGGTTCAGATTTTGATATAGCCTCCATACAAATGTCGCTCCGGATTTGACATTTTCCGCGCTAGAAACCACATATTATACCCGATTTTCTTTAAATTTGGCACAACATCTTATTATCCAACTAGAAACACCTATGCAGAAATTGGGTAAGATCGGTTCAGATTTAGATATTGCCTCCGATTTGACATTTTCCGCTCTAGATACTACATATTCTACCCGATTTTCTTTAAATTTTGCAAAACATCTTATAATCCAACTAGAAACACCAATGCAAAAAGTGGGTAAGATCGGTTCAGATTTAGATATAGCGCAAATACAAATGTTGCTCCCAAATGTTTAACCGATTTTGGCCAAACTATACATATTATATTTCACCTATTTCGTTCCAAATTTCAATATACACCCATACAAATGTCCTTTCCGATTTAACATTTTTTGTCAAACACATACATTTACAGGATACAAAAATCCTTCCCGTTTTCACTTTTTCGCCGAATTAAATTGTATTCGGATTAAAAGTGGAGTGTATCATAGAGTCGGCCCCGCCCGACTTTAGCCTTTCCTTACTTGTTTTATTAGAATTTGTTGTTTCTTACCTTTATTGTGGAACTAAAAAATCTGAATTTTTTCACTGAATGTATCCTATCTTCCAAGAAGACAATTTCAGACGGGCAAAAGTTACCCTGAACCGGGAAACCCTTCAACCTTTCCAAATATGTACATATAGTTCCTTAAAGGCTTTTGAAGGAAAAAAGTTGTGTTTGTCCAAAGTCAGACATTTTTTAAAAAGGATATTTTTTAAACTATTTAGTTTTGACGTCATAATAAAGGTAGGAAACAACAATTTCTAATAAAAAACAAGTAAGGAAAGGCTAAAGTCGGGCGGGGCCGACTCTATGATACACTCCACTTTCTATCCGAATACAATTTAATTCGGTGAAAATGTGTAAATATAAATGTGTATGTTTGACAAAAAATGTTAAATCGTAAAGGACATTTGTATGGGGGTATATTGAAATCTGGAACGAAATAGGTGAAATATAATATGTATAGTTTGGCCAAAATTGGTTAAACATTTGGGAACAACATTTGCATTTGCGCTATATCTAAATCTCAACCGATCTTAGCCACTTCACCATAGGTTTTTTACTTGGATTATAAGCTGTCGTGCGAAATTTAAAGAAAAACGAGTACAATATGTGGTTTCTAAAGCGGCAAAAGTCAAATCGGGAGCTACATTTGTTTGGGGCTATATCTAAATCTGAACCGATCTTACCCAATGTTTTGCATAGGTGTTTCTAGTTGTATTATAAGATGTTGTGCCAAATTTAAAGAAAATTGGATACAATATGTAGTTTCTAGAGCGGAAAATGTCAAATCGGGAGCGACATTTGTATGGGGGCTATATCTAAATCTAACCGATCTTACCCAATTTTTGCATAGGTGTTTATAGTTGGATTATAAGATGTTGTGCAAATTTAAAGATAATCGGGTACAATATGTGGTTTCTAGAGCGGAAAATGTCAAATCGGGAGCGACATTTGTATGGGGGCTATATCTAAATCTGAACCGATCTTACCCAATTTTTGCATAGGTATTTATAGTTGGATTATAAGCTGTTGTGCCAAATTTAAAGAAAATCGAGTATAATATGTGGTTTCTAGAGCGGAAAATGTGAAATCGGGAGCGACATTTGTATGGGGGCTATATCTAAATCTGAACCGATCTTACCCAATTTTTGCATATGTGTTTATAGTTGGATTATAAGATGTTGTGCCAAATTTAAAGAAAATCGAGTATAATATGTGGTTTCTAGAGCGGAAAATGTCAAATCGGGAGCGACATTTGTATGGGGGCTATATCTAAATCTGAACCGATCTTACCCAATTTTTGCATAGGTGTTTATAGTTGGATTATAAGATGTTGTGCCAAATTTAAAGATAATCGGGTACAGTATGTGGTTTCTAGAGCGGAAAATGTCAAATCGGGAGCGACATTTGTATGGGAGCTATATCTAAATCTGAACCGATCTTACCCAATTTTTGCATACGTGTTTATAGTTGGATTATAAGATGTTGTGCCAAATTTAAAGAAAATCGAGTATAATATGTGGTTTCTAGAGCGGAAAATGTCAAATCGGGAGCAACATTTGTATGGGGGCTATATCTAAATCTGAACCGATTTGTCTCAAATTAAATAGCGTTCGTCCTTGACCCACAAAACTACTTGTGCCAATTTTTGGTAAGATCGGACTATAATTGCGACCTGTAGTTTGATTACAACAATAGATGGACAGACAGACAGACGGACAGACAGACAGACAGACAGACAGACGGACAGACGGACATTGCTAAATCGACTCAGAAAGTGATTCTAAGTCGATCGGTATACTTAACAATGGGTCTATCCCGCTTCCTTTTGGGTGTTACAAACAAATGCACAAAGCTATAATACTCTCGTGGAGTGTATAAACATGAGTGCAAAATCTCTTAAAATATGTCAGAAAACAGTTCGATAAAGTCAATGAAAGAGGCCTGTGTGCAATTTTCATGCAGTAATTCAATTTGTCTGCTAATTTTGTTTTTTTTTTTTTGTATATTTCCGGTAAATTAACTCCGATTTTTATAAAATTTTGTATGAAGATAAAGAAAATCTACTCGTCTTTTTATCTGCGTACATATTTTTCAGAAGTCAATGAGACGAAAATGACTAAATTGCGCTTTGGAAATAACAAATCTGACTTTTAGCACTAAATGTATCCTATCTTCCTAGGTTGCAATTTCGTGCAGGCAAAACTTACCTACAAAAACGGGGAACCCTTTAAGCTTTCCAAATATGTGTATATAGTTCGTTAAAGACTTTTGAAGGAAAAAAGTTGTGTTGGTCCAAAGTCAGACAGACCAAACTATATTTGGCACAAACATAGTTTTGGCGTCATATTAAAACTAAGAAACCACAATTTCAAATAAAAAATATCTGAGTGCAAATCTCTTAAAATGTGTGAGAAACAGTTCGACAAATCAAAAAAATACGTTTTTTTCAATTTTCTAATCTGAAAAACGTGAAAATCAGTCTAAAATACGAAAAGTAGTCAACTTTGGACTGATTTCTAAAATATATTCTATTTCCCGATTTTTAATGTTGATATCTCAAAATAATCCTTGGGTCCTTGTCTAATTTTGATTTTTTACAGAACTCAAAAACGTGTACTAGAACAAAAGTTATTGAATTTTGGCCGAGGATTTTGATTCTGAAGCACTGTGGGCTGTAGCTGAAGATACACCCAATATTTACGACTTGTATACTTTTTGGAGATTGCTGCCTTATATTTACTTTTTGAATTTACTTATTGGCTACTATTTCGATGTCTGAGAATGGTTTGAATTCTTTATAACTTTTTTATTCAGTATTCTTTCTTGGTTTTTTTTTGGAGAATTACGATCGAACAACGTACAAAAATAATTTAATTTTATTTTTCAAACCAACAGTCACAATTCATAATATTCACAATTTGGCAATGAACGATGAAGCACATTTCCTATTAAGTGGGTATGTCAACAAGCATAACTGCAGGATTTGGGCTACGGAAAATCCAAGAACAGTTCATCACAAGCACACCCACTCCGATAGGATAATTGGCCCATATTTTGTTGAAATTATGCAAAAAATTATGGGAAATATGCTAAAAAGAGCACGTATGTGCAAAGCAGAAAGGTTTTTTTTTTGCAAAATTCACACTGCCATGCAATATTTCGATTTTTTACTTTTAAGGGATAAAATGGGAAGAGAGGCATAAAAATGGTATCATCCAAATGGCAGAAGCTTAAATCGTGAAATTGGTTTATACATTACCCTTACTGTTTGGAGGCTCATCATAAAGTTATTTTTGAAATTTGTGAATTTAGGGGGAAACGGGGCGAAAGGGATACAAATAGTAACAACCAAACCGCTGCAGCAAAATCATAAAATTCGGTGAATAGAAAAAATTCTAAATTCGTACACAAAAATGGGAGAAAGTGATACAAATGTTACTAACCAAACGGGTGTATCTTGTATCATGAAATTTAGTGAGTGGATTTCCCCTGACAGTGTGGCTGATTGTCTTAAGATTTGTCCTAACAAGTTCAAAAAATACCCCCAATAATCCCTAATACTTTGGGTACTTAAGCACATTTTTTGAATACGAATTATTATTATGATATGAGGGTTAAATATTTTTTTTTATATTTATCATAACATGTTGAAATTCAACGCGAACTCAATGTCCTGCATACTCGGGGACTCAACCAAAAATTTGGCGCGGCCGAACTTATGCTGCTTTATGCAAATGTTAACGATATTTTTAAAAATATATAATTTTTTTATCAAAATAGCCAATATTCCTGACTTCAGAATATTTTTAGGAAGACCAGTGGTAAGAACATCACCCACTTTAATATACGTACGCATATCCTCTGCTCCGTATGTAGTACACATCGTTATTTCCACGCATACGAACATATGAATATGTGTATATATAAAGGGTGATTTTTTAAGAGCTTGATAACTTTTTTTTTAAAAAAAACGCATAAAATTTGCAAAATCTCATCGGTTCTTTATTTGAAACGTTAGATTGGTCCATGACATTTACTTTTTGAAGATAATTTCATTTAAATGTTGACCGCGGCTGCGTCTTAGGTGGTCCATCCGCTTAGTCCAATTTTGGCATTTCCACGTTTTTGAGTAACAGAGACCCAATTGGTGCGAACGGCGACGAATCGAAAATTGGTGGTCATCATTAACACTGGCCGATACAGCTGCGATATTTTCTTCAGTTCGCACTCTACGTAAGCGTGTTGGTGGTTTAATGTCCAACAATGTAAATTTGGTGCGAAATTTAGTCACAATAGCCCGAATAGCCGCTTCAGTGGGTCGATTAAACTGACCATAAAATGGAAGCGCGCAATGAACTTTCTTAACAGAGCACGCATTTTGATAATAAAATTCAATAATTTGCAAGCGTTGTTCGTTTGTAAGACGATTCATGATGAAATGTCAAAGCATACTGAGCATCTTTCTCTTTGACACCATGTCTGAAATCCCACGTGATCTGTCAAATACTAATGCATGAAAATCCTAACCTCAAAAAAATCACTCTTTATATATATAGATCACTCGCATTGTATAACTCAATTGACTTTACAGCCTTTCGAGCCGGGAGTCACGAACGATGAGGAGAGCACGTCATGGCATCACATCACAACAACTGGGACATAGTAAAACGAATCAGAACGTGATGCATTTTATGTGGCATTCAGACGAGATTACTTTGTCTGAATGTACCCGTTGTATTGTACTTGGTGGTTTACAAACAGCCAGCTGAAATGCAAATAGAGATAACTAAGATAGCATTGAAAATTGCATCTTTGCATTGGATGTGTTCGCACAACTTCCAAAGTCCATAAAATTTCGCCATCCTTTAAAGAAAACAAACAAAAAATATAAATAAAGGATGTCCCAAGAAGAACGCAATTTTTAAATCTGGCAACATTCGAAGTGTCATTGTTTGACATTTGAACAATTGTTATTGTTTGTTAGTAGAAGGTACGAAGTTAGTAAAAATGGAGCGCTACACGAATGAACAACGCATTCTCATTGTGAAATTGTTTTTCCAAAATGGTGAAAGATTTGCGGCTACAGTTCGCAAATTGCGATCAATTTGGGGTCACAATAATGCTCCAAAAGAGTCAACTGTAAAGAGATTAATGGATAAATTTGCCGAAACTGGGTATGTTAGTGATGAAAAGACAACAACGCGCCATCGACCAGGTCGATCGACCGAAAATGTCGCAGCTGTACGTGATGATGTCGCTCAAACTCCATCCACCTCAATTCGACACCGAGCTCAGCAAATTGGTGTCTCCAAATCCACTTTGCAGCGAATTTTGACGAAAGATTTGCATCTTCATGCATACAAAGTTCAATTGACTCAGGAACTGAAGCCAACTGACCATGGACAGCGAAGAGAGTTCGTTAATTGCCGTTTTGCCGATAAAATCATCTTCAGTGACGAGACCCATTTTCATCTTGATGGCTTCGTCAATAGGCAGAATTGTCGCATTTGGGGTGCGGAAAATCCTCGAGTGATTCACGAGAAGCAAATGCATCCTCAACGTGTCACTGTGTGGTGTGGTTTTTGGGCTGGAGGAATCATTGGACCTTTTTTTATGAAAATGAGGCAGGTCAAGCGCAAACAGTCAATGGTGTTCGGTATCGTGAAATGATAACCAGTTTTTTCTTGCCTAGAATTGAAGAAATGAATGTGGAGGGCATGTGGTTCCAACAATACGGCGCCACATGTCATACAGCCAGAGAAACAATTCAATTGCTGCATCAGTCATTTCCCGGTCGTGTTATTTCGCGTTTTGGAGATCAGAATTGGCCGCCTAGATCGTGCGATTTAACACCATTAGATTTTTTTCTTTGGGGTTTTTTGAAGTCGATGGTTTACGCGAATAAGCCGACGACGACTCAAGCCTTAAAAGACGAAATTGGACGCTGCATTAATGAAATACCGCAGCATTCATGCAAAACGGTCATTGACAATTTCATTAAAAGATCGCGTGCATGCCAGCAAAGCCGCGGCGGCCATCTGCACGATATATTGTTCCATACATAACCTCATTCTGTCTACTTTATGATATAATAAAGTTTCACGATTTTTTCTTAAATATCTGTGTTTTATTTAAAATTAAAAAATTGCGCTCTTCTTGGGACACCCTTTAGTACTATTATGTGATTTTGCATTTCAACTGATGTCAGTGACCTATACATTAGCATATAATGAAAATTTAAAACGTCTTTATTTACTAAATTCATCAAAAGTCCAATGGGAGGGCGTTTTTTTTTTTTGCTGAAAATCGAACATCTTTCTTTCGATACAACCTAATGTATGTATGTATGTATGCATGTGGAATTCGAGGAATATGTATATACTCAGCTCAGTACAAACAGCCGTGTTTGTGCGATCGTGTGAGTGTGTAACGACATAAACCAACAATTGCATACAAAGTCATTCGTAGAATACTTAAAATGTTGAATCGTCGAAAGGTCATTCACAAACGGTAACGTGTAAAAAGGACTTGGGCTAGTATCCTTCCGAATGAATAAAAAAGGGGAATTTAAAGGAATTCGTTTGTTCAAAAAGTCTTCAGGAAACAGGGGTCGAATTTGAAATTGAAGGCCACTGGAATTTGAAACAAGTAAAAGGGGCTTAGGTTCCGGGCCGGGCAGAACTTTATATACCCTCCAGCATGGATTGCATTCCACAGAGGCTGTGGTAGACGAGCAGTAACATTACAGGAAAATTTAAATTTTTTAAATATAGTCACACCCAAACAAATAAAAATATTGAAAAAATTACTTTATAAATAAATATAATATATTTATTATTGCAAATCACGCTTCTAAGGCAAGGCCACTAATGCGTTTATACTATATATATCGAAATAATACTTCAAGTCAATTCAAAAAGTAACTATATGCCAGAAATCTTCAAAAAAATTTAAATAACATAAATATTTGTAGATAGTGGGTGCTACAGTACTTCCATTCTATTTTAATTCCAAAAGTACAATATTTGAAAATCTATTATCTGACGTACACAGGGCAAGACAACCTAACCTCATGATTCAACCCATTTTTGCACTAAAAGTAAAAAAGTACGAATTTGGAAAAATATTTTTATTTGGCGTGTCTATACAGTCCGAGGAATGTATGATTCCAGCTGCGTCCATTTGGTTGGTATCATTTTTATCAATTTTTTCCCATTTTACCCTTAAGAGTACGACTTCCTAAAAGCTCATTATTTTACTTGTCTACGAAATTAGAGGAATCTACACACCGAATTTCATCATTCTAGCTGTAGCCGTTTAGTTGGTACCATTTTTATCCCCTTTTTCCCATTTTACCCCCTTTAGAGTACGATTTTCACAAAACCTCTTTATTTTACGTGTCTACGCAATCAGAGGGATGTACATTAGGGCGTACCTCAAAAAAAAAGTTCGCCGTACACCTTCGAATATGAAGTATTATTGAAAGGTAATTTCAAAAAAAAAATTTTTATTTTTTTATGCCGAACGTAGGGGTCGCGCTTTTACATTTTTCTATATAACTTGTATTTATAAACGGATTTTAAAGTGTGATACATCGATGTTTTTGTCTCGACGAGGCCGATTTTTTTGTCTTTGAAGTCATTGAGCTCAAGCACCCCCTTCTGGTACTTACCCATCATTTCTCAGTTGCTACTACCCTAATGTACCACTCTAATAATCGAAAATTAAAGCTCGCATAAAATCATGAATCATGTTTGAGCTCAATGACTTCAAAGACAAAAAAATCGGACAAAAACATCGATGTATCACACTTTAAAATCCGTTTATAAATGCAGAAGTTATATAGAAAAATGTAAAAGCGCGACCCCTACGTTCGGCATAAAAAAATAAAAAAAATTTTTTTGAAACTACCTTTCAATAATACTTCATATTCGAAGGTGTACGGCGAACTTTTTTTTTTTACTTGTAACCTGGTACGCTCTAATGTACATACCGAATTTCATCATTCTATCTGCAGCCGTTTAGTTGGTACCATTTTTATCCCTCTGTTCCCATTGTATCGCTTGAAAGTACTAGTTTGGACAAAATCTTTTATCTTTCATGTCATGTCATGCCATTTCACCCCCTACGAATAAAAATCACTTTATGGTGCAAATTTTTGCGAGAGGGGAAATGCGCGTACCCAATATCAAGTAAGTATAAGCAGAGATATTGAAAAAATAAATACTCTAAAATATTAGGGAATATAATGGGTATTTTTAGTCCTAGTGAGGGAAAAATGTTTCCCCTTGGACATATTTCGCCCAGTTTCAATCCCAACCGATCTACGACTATAAGACGCATTTATGGAAAATTTGGAAGTCCTAGCTCCTTTCGTTTATATGCTACCGTGCTTTCAACAGACGGACGGACGGACATGGCTAAATCGTCTTAGAATTTTTGAAGATCAATAATATATATACTTTATAGGGTAGGGATGTTACAAACGGAATGACAAAGTTAGTATACCCCCATCCTGGAGGTGGAGGGTATAAAAAATATTTAAACGGAATAGCAAAAATTTGTTCAGACAGAGAAGCGAGTATGTCGTAGAAGACAATGTTCAATTAAATAAATAGCCTATGTAATTAGTAGCATATATAGGATGGCCATGTAACATTTTAAATTTAAATCGGCCCAGAGAGAGTTCTTCTACTAACGTGAAAACACCAAAAACTACAAAAAATATTTTGCGAGTGAAATGGGGCAAAAAGGGATAAAACTGGTACCAACGATACGACAACAGCTAGAAACATGAAATTCGGTGTGTACATCCCGTAGATACGTAAAATAGAGGGAATTTTTCGAAATTCGTACTTTTAAGGGATACAATTGGAAAAGAGGGATCAAAATGTTACCATCCAAACCGCTGAAGTTGAAATCATGAAATTCGGTGTATGCACTCATCTAACTATATAGACGCGAAACATAAAAGAATATTTCGAAATTTGGTCTTTTATGCAGAAAATTGGCCAACGGGGGATAAAAATGGCACCAATCACACGGCTGCTGTTAGAATATTTAAATTCGGTGCGTACATTGTTCTTCCTGTGTAGATGCGAAAAATAAAGATATATTTCGTTATTCGTACCTTTAGGACCAAAACGGGATAAAATTGGTACCACGCAAACGGCTGTAGCTAGAATCATGAAATTCAGTGGTTACACTTGTCTGTCGTAGACACACACAATAGGAGTATTTCTCCACAATCGTACTTAAAGGGATTTAAAAAAAATGAAAAAAGTAGTACCAATCAAACGTATTTACCTAGAATCATGAAATTAGATGTGTCCACATATTTAAGACTGTATAACTAAGCTGTGATAACAAATATCTAAATAGAATGTTAAAATTTCACTCAAAATAAAAAATACTTGTTTTTTTTAATTGTCGCCAAAAGCAATATCACTGTGGGCATCTCCCAAAAAATGGTCTACCACAAAAATGAAATCAGACAACACTAATAGCTTTTAACTTTATTTTTTCCTTATTTCGACAACTTTTTATACCCTACACCTCTTCGTGGGCTAGGGTATTATAAGTTAGTTTTGCGCCAAATGTTTGTAACACCAAGAAATAATCGAGCTAGACCCACCTTTAAGTATACCGATCGGCTTAGAATCACCTGCGTCGATTTAACGATGTCTGTCTGTCCGTCCGTCCGTCTGCTGTCCATCTAAGCTTGTTCGCACTCTACAGGTCGCAATTGTTGTCCGATTGTCATGAAACTTGGCAGAAGTTATTTTTTCTGGCCAAGGACCATCGGTATTGAATACAAATATCGCTCCCGATTTGACTTTTTCCGCCCTATAAAGCACATATAGTACCCGATTTTCTTCAAATTTGGCTTAACACCTTATATTCAAACTAGAAACACCTACGCTGAAAGTGGGTAAGATCGGTTCAGATTTATATATAGCCCCATACAAATGTCGCTCCCGATTTCACTTTTTCCGCTTTAGAAACCACATGTTGTACCCGATTTTCTTTAAAATTGGCACAACATCTTATAATCCAACTTAAAACACCTATGCTGAAAGTGGGTAAGATCGATTCCGATTTATATCCCCCATACAAATGTCGCTCCCGATTTCACTTTTTCCGCTTTAGAAACCACATATTGTACCCGATTTTCTTTAAAATTGACACAACATTTTATAATCGAACTAGAAACACCTACGCTGAAAGTGGGTAAGATCGGTTCAGATTTAGATATAGCTCTAATACGAATGTTGCTCGCGAATGTTTAACCGATTTTGGCCAAACTTTACATATTATATTTCACCAATAATTACATGGTGAAAGGGGGTCACATCGTTCCAGGTATCAATATACCCTCATACAAATGTCCTTTCCGATTTAACATTTTTTTGTCAAACACATACATTTACAGGATGCAAAAATCCTTCCCGATTTCACTTTTTTACCGAATTGAATTGTAATGAGATAGAAAGTAAGTCCGTCTTTAGCCTTTCCTTACTTGTTTGAGAGATGCACATATGTCCATACTTTGGCCAATTATAAACGTGTATGCAGACGAAATTAAAAATATTTCAAATTCCAAAATAATAAACCTGTAAATGTTTTTCAATTTAATTAAAAAAGCGTTATTTTTACTGGCTACTGTAACATTTGCATTCGAATTTTAACTATTATTTGAATTTAACACTTAATTCAATTTCAATGTTTCTATCCTGGGCTTGCCTTGGTTGCAGAATATCCTTAACGTTTGGCACGTTCAGACTTCAACTCCCACATGCCTGCCGTAGCAGCAACTTTATTGGCAGATTTCAGTTTAATTTTCTGCAAAATAATTTAATTAAAATAATAACACTTGAAAATAGAATTAAATGAGTAAACATTGCCATGTTGCCAAAATAGAATGTTGCCAAGGGAATGTGAGCTAACTGGGTATAATTTAAATTCGATTCCAGCGAATCGTCAGTGACGTTTCATTTTATCAGTGACGTCAGCAAAAAGTTTGCACACAGTGTGTAATGCCATAAAAACGTTTCTTTTTTTTTGGTGGGTGCGGGGGGCGGTAAACATGCCAAGACTGCTAAAGACACGAACACAATATGGTCTAAAAATAAAGCAAAGCAAACCGGGCTGGGCAGGGACAGTGGCAGTGGCAAGGGCAGGGGAATACACGACATCAGCTGTAGGCGAAGTAAGCAAACATAACCGGAAACCGGAAATGAAACGAATAACAAAAATGTACAAACGGTTGAGAGCAACGTTGAAACATCTTACCGAGGGGGGTGGAACTACTATGTCCTGAAGTCTAATGATATGACAAGTGATTTGTAACATTGTTTGGATTTGGTGATATGAAAAGGGTGTCTCGAAATGCGTGCAAAAACTTTAACTTTAATAAAAATCAAGTTAAAATGGCGTTAAGTTCGGCCGGGCCGAACTTTATATATCCTCCACCATGTATTGCATTCCACAGAGGCTGTCGATTTTCATAGAAGTGAAGTAACACTACAGGAAAATATAAGTTTAAGTTTAATTCGTTGAAAATCGGTTCAGATTTATATATAGCTCCCATACAAATATCTCCTCAGATGTAACTCTTTACGCTCTAGAAACCACATATTTTAACAGATTTTCTTCAAATTTGGCAAAAGAATTTATATTTCAACTGAAAACAGCTCTGGTGAAAATGGACCAGATCGGTTTAGATATATATAGCTCCAATACAAATTTCGCCATATTTGAACAGATTTTCTTCTAATTCGGCACATCAGCTAATATTTCTGCTCTAAACTTTCCGCTCTAGAAACCACATATTTAACAGATTTAACTGATTCCCATCAAATTTTCGAAAGCGTCTTAGATTTCAACTAGTATCCCTATGCTAAAAATGGGTCAGATCGTTTCAGATTTATATATAGCTTCCATGCAAAGTTTGTATTCAAAATTTCTTACAAATACAGATAGAAGTATTAGATTTGTAGTATATTCTCCTCTTATAGATACATCGTATATCACACGGTTCAAATGTAACGATTTTTTTATAACCTACACCACAGGGTATAATGACTAAGAGTAGGGTATAATATAGTCGGCCACGCCCGACATTAACCTTCCTTACTTGTTTTATTATAAGGCAAGGCTACAAATACATTTATACAATACATATATCGAAATAATTCTTCAACACAATTCAAAGAGTGAATATAAGACAGCAATTTTCAAAAAAAAAATAGATAGTGTGTGCAAATTTTGAAAATCCATTATCTCTCACGTACGCAGTGCAAGATAACCCAATTTCATGATACAACAAATATTTGCCGTAAAAGTTAAAAAAGTACGAATTTGGAAAAAAAAACCTTTTATTTTTCATGTCTACGCACTCAGAGGAATG
This sequence comes from Polietes domitor, assembly GCA_947397865.1. Classification (NCBI taxonomy): domain Eukaryota; kingdom Metazoa; phylum Arthropoda; class Insecta; order Diptera; family Muscidae; genus Polietes; species Polietes domitor. Next base: position 168,412,195 of record OX377620.1, on the reverse strand, counting down.
TATACTACAAATTTCATGACTCTAGCTGCGGAAATTTGGTTGGTACTATTTTTATCCCCTTCTTCCATTTTAAACCCAAAAAGTACAAATTTCGAAAAATCTGTTTATTTTACGTGCCTACATAATTATAGGGATGTACACAGCGAATTTCATCTTTCTACCTATAGCCGTTTAGTTGGTACCATTTTTATCCCTCTATTCCCGTTTTACCGCTTAAAAGTACGAATTTAAGAAAAATACTTTTATATTATGTATCTATGCAATTAGAGGGATGTACACACCGGATTTCATCATTCTGCCTGTAGTCGTTTAGTTGGTTCTATTTTTGTCCCTCTGTACCCATTGTGACACTTGAAAGTACGAATTTGGAAAAAAACCTTTTATTTTTCGTGTCTACGCAGTCAGAGGAATGTATGCTGCGAATTTCATGACTCTAGCTGCCTCCATTTGGTTGGTACTATTTTTATCCCCTTTTTCCATTTTAACCCCAAAAAGTACGAGTTTCAAAAAATCCGTTTATTTTACGTGTCTACGCAATCAGAGGAATGTCTACACTGAATTTCATTATTTTAGGTGCAGCCGTTTAGGTGGTACCATTTCTATCCCTCTATTCCTATTTTACCCCTTAAAAGTACGAATTTGGAAAAAATACTTTTACTCCGAGTTTCGTGCTTCTAGCTAAAATAAATATTAGGGATTATTATGGGTATTATCAGTCTTTGTGAGGGAAAAATTTTTCTATTTGGATCGATTTCGCCCAGTTGCAATCCCAACCGATCTACGACTATAAGTCGCATTTGTGGAAAATCTGGTCGTCCTAGCTTCTTTGGTGCAGATGCTAGCGTGTTTTCAACAGACGGACGGGCATGGCTAGATCGTCTTAGAATTGTATGACCATCAAGAATATATATACTTCATTGGGGCTCAGGTCGACATTTCAAGGTATTACACACGGAATGACAAAGTTAGTATACCCTCATCCTGGAGGTGGAGGTTATACAAATGAGGCATTTATTTGAAAAGTTGTATTGATATTAACTCCTTGTATTGGTATTAAATCGGATCGGTATATAGGGTAGGAAAAAGTTTCAGTTGCTAGTAATGAATCTTGATGAGGACTTTTTGGGGGTTTCCTTTCAGATTAAAATCTTTGATATTACGGTACACCCTAATAAGCCAGCATATGCTTGCGTTCATCTATACTTCCCTCTAAGCATTCTCTTTGAAGTATCAACAGCCTTTATGTATGAAGAACACGTTTTATCCAACATATTTGCATTATTATTTTTTTTTTTTTTGAGGGGAACGGGGGTTGCTTGGATGTGAAACACTTTTCCATAACCAAATCTATTTACTTTGTAACAGTTGTTTATGTGTCATAATACAAATATTTTCATTTTCATTTTTGGTATTTTGTGGCATGAACTAGAATTACGAAAATGTGGAAGAAAAATTCCAAGGGGAATTTTTGCCATGCATAGGCAAAAATATCTACATTGGACGTGTGATTGGTTTGTAATAGAGAGTGGAAAATTCATGATAGGTAAGCTAAAAGCAGAAATCAGTTCATTATTTTGTGCATAAAGTAGCGACATTTTTATAGCCTCAGCCATAGGACAGAGTGTATATTCATCTAGTCATTCTGTTCACAACATCTAGAAATATTCAATTGGTGATATGAAAGCAATACTTTTGGATGATAAATAGGAGGAAATCATCTGGAGGAAATCTAGCTCATATCGCCGGGAAGATAAAAATGCGATATCGCCAGATAACCATACAATAGACAACAATATAGATATATATATATATATAAAAGAAATTGAGTGATTAAGTGAGTGACTGGCTGACAGATCATTCCACAGACCAAACGGCTAGATCTAGAATCATGCAATTTGGTGTGTACATTTCTCTTGCAGTGTAGAGCTGAGATAAGATGGGATTTTTCGAAATTCGGGGAAGGGATAAAAATGGTACAAACGCAATGACCAAACGGCTGGGCCTAGAATCTTTGAAATTTTGTATGGACATTCCTCTTGCGTCACGAAGGCATCATGAAAAATCGCATTTGCAAAATTCGTACTTTTGGGGGAGTTAAATGGGGCAAAAAGGGACAAAAATGGTACCAAGAACACGTCTGAAGAAATTTGGTGTGTACATTTCCTATAGTGATCAAAAACCCGGGTTTTCTGCAATGTCGGGTTTTCGGGTTTTTCGAAAACCGTGATTTCAAAAAATTGAGTTGCCCAGTTTTCTGTTTATAAAAACCCGGTCAGACCGGTTAAAAAATGGGAAAATTATTCATTATAGGGTAATTCCACAAACTGTTCAAAACATTCTTGGGAATAGGTCAATTCTGATGTCATAATCAGATTCACTGAAATCTTTCGAAAATGACTCCATTCACACTAGGATCATTTGGCGATTTTTCTAATAATATATCAACTCATCATTACTTTTCGTCCTGCATCTATTATTTCCAAAATTTCAGTTTAGAACAGGTTTTAATTATGTCTTGCTAAAATAGGAAATCATTTTGAAAAACAGCTATAATTTCTAAACCAATTACACCATTCTGCGATTCAGATATCTTGTAGAGAATAAAATAAGATAAAATATATAAAAAATAAGAAAATAAATCATAAGATTGACATGAAGTTCGAAGATTATGCGTATTTTTGGAATCTCACTTTTTTGCTTATAATCGCAAAGTTTATCAGCCTCATATTACCTACAAGGACGAGTATTGCTGTGGTCAGCCCCAGAAAATAATTCTGGTTTATTTAATGCTGATCTGCAAAATATTTCGTCCTTTGTTCAAACCGTCTGTGAGCTAAGCGCTCCTGAAAGCACCTCTAAAAATAATCACATATATTCTCATGTGTATGGCTGGTCGACATCGGCAGCGATTTTTCTTCTGCCCATATGAAATGCATATGAAACCTAGGACTAACATCGCAATTTTAGACTCACAGTATTGTTGTGTTCGTAATTTTTTTTGTCAATTTGCGGTCCTAATCAAAAAAATATATATAAAAAGTGGCACATTATAAACAAATTAGCATCGAAAAAGAGACTTTTTAGCAATATGAACTAGTAAATCAAAAAAAAAAAAAATTTCAAATCCATGCTTTATGCAAGCAGAATTCTATTGGGCCTAGAAATTCTTTTTTAGTTATCTTTTGTAGAAGGAAAAATTACTGCAAAATTTCAGTTTTTTATCTGCCATAGAACGGCATATATTCGAAAATGGGTTTTAACTTCGTATGGGAGGTGCCACCCCCACATTTCCATTACCGCCCATTTTTGTCACAACTACGCACATTAATGCTAGATGCACTTACACAAAATTACAGTAGGTGTAATTTTGGTTTTAACTTCATATGGGAGGTGCCACGCCCACTTTTGCATTACCGCCCATTTTAGGCGCAACTACGCACATTGATGCTAGATGCACTTACACAAAATTTGAGCACTATACGTGTCATAGAACTGACACTATTCGATAATATGTTTTAACTTCGTATGGGAGGTGGTACGCCCACTATTCCAATACCGCCCATTTTTGGCACAACTATGCGAATTGGTGCTAGATGTACTTACACAAAATTTCAGCACTCTAGGTGTCATAGAACTGACAATATTCAATAATAGGTTTTAACTTCGTATGGGAGATGCCACGCCCACTTTTCCAATACCGCCCATTTTTGGCACAACTATGCGAATTGATGCTAGATGCACTTACACAAAATTTCAGCACTCTAGGTGTCATAGAACTGACAATATTCAATAATAGGTTTTAACTTCGTATGGCAGGTGCCACGCCCTCTTTTCCAATACCGCCCATTTTTGGCACAACTATGCACATTGATGCTAGATGCACTTACACAAAATTACAGCACTCTAGGTGTCATAGAACTGACAATATTCAATAATAGGTTTTAACTTCGTATGGGAGGTGCCACGCCCACTTTTCCAATACCGCCCCTTTTTGGCACAACTATGCACATTGATGGTATATGCACTTACACAAAATTTCAGCACTCTAGGTGTCATAGAACTGACAATATTCAATAATAGGTTTTAACTTCGTATGGGAATCTTGAAATTTGGAACGGGCACCTCTTTTATAGCACGAATGCAACCAAAAAAATATTTTTCAAAATACGCACTTTTTGGGGTCGAAATTGGGTAAAAGTGATAAAAATTGTACCAATCAAACGGATGGAGCTGGAATCATGACATTCATTGAAGATTCATTCTCAAAAAAAATTGAAAATTCGTACTTTTTTAGGGTAAACGGGAAAAGGAGATAAAAAAGTTACCAACAAAACGGCTGACGCTATAATCATGCAATTCGGTGTGTATATTCGTCTTACAGCGAAGATGCTAGATAAGAAGGATTTTTTTTTTTCGAAATTTGTACTTTTAAGGGATTAAAGTGGATAAAGATTGTAACACAGGGCTTTTGCAAAATTCGTAGATTTTGGGGGTGAAATTGGTTAAAAAGTTTGTATAGAAACACAAAATTGATTGAACATTTTTTTTAAGAAAAATAAGGAAAAGAGGTATTCAAATGGTACTAACAACACGGCTAAAGCTAGTATCGTGGAATTCGTTGTGAAATTCTGACCTCTAATGGATTTTTCAAAATTTATACTTTTAAGTATAAATAGGAACAACAAGCGATTAAATTGCTACCTGTCAATGTCTGTCCCTGACGTGCAGTACTAATGTATTGTATCAAAATGTTTACTTTCAAGGTGAAGGTGGATCAAAAGTGATGAAGATCGAACGAAACAAAATTGGGGAAATTGTAATAAAGATAGTACCAACCAATGTTTTCAGCTAGAACATGAAAAGACTATTAGAGATTCGGTGTGTACATTAGCGCGTACCTCAAAAAAAAGTTCGCCGTACACCTTCGAATATGAAGTATTATTGAAAGGTAGTTTCAAAAAAATTTTTTTATTTTTTTATGCCGAACGTAGGGGTCGCGCTTTTACATTTTTCTATATAACTTCTGCATTTATAAACGGATTTTAAAGTGTGATACATCGATGTTTTTGTCTCGACGAGGCCGATTTTTTTTTGTCTTTGAAGTCATTGAGGTCAAGCACCCCCTTCTGGTACTTACACATCATCATCACCTTTCAATAATACTTCATATTCGAAGGTGTACGGCGAACTTTTTTTTTACTTGTAACCTGGTACGCTCTAGTGTACATTTCTCCGAGTACGAAATTTTTCGAAATTTGTCCGTTTAAGGGTGGCACAAAAAGGTGCTTTGAAATTTGGTATTATATTTGGCAACGTAGCTTTGCAACATAAATAAATTTTTCGAAATCTGTACTTTTACGGGGTGCGCGGGACAAAAAGTGATAAAAATGGTACCAACTAAAGTATTACAGTTAAAATCATGAAATTTGGTATGAAAATTCCTTTCATCACCTAGAAGCATAATATAAATGAACTTTTAATGGGTCAGCAAAACAAAAAAGATAACAAGTAAAAACGGCGTTAAGTTAACTTTATATAACCTTCACCATGGATGTCGATGTAGATTTTCGTAGAAGCGCAGTAATATTACAGCCAAACCAAAACAAATATTGAAAAACAAATTTTATAAATAAATATTATATTTTAATTATTTCAAACCACGCTTATAAGCAAGGCTACCAATACGTCAATTCAAAAAAGAAATATTCTTATAATTATATTTTCCAAAAGCTTTAATACCATAAATATTGGTAGATAGTGGGTGCTACAGTTGGTTGTATTTCCTTTCTATTTTAATTCCAAATTTTGAAAATACATTATCAGACGTACATAGTGCAAAATAACCTAACTTCATGATTCAACCAATTTTTGTCGTAAAATAAAAAGTACGAATTTGGAAAAAACTTTTTATTTCGCGTGTCTATGCAGTCAGAGGAATGTCTACACCGAATTCCAATTCCAATTTCTACGCAATTAGAATTTCATCATTCTAGCTGTAGTCGTTTAGTTGGTACTATTTATATCCCTCTGTACCGTTGTATCCCTTGAAAGTTCGAATTTCGAAAAATCCGTTTATTTTCCGTGTCTACGCAGTCAGAGGAATGTCTACTCCGAATTGCAGGACTCTAGCCGCGTTCATTTGATTGGTACTATTTTCATCCCCTTTTTTCATTTTAACCCCAAAAAGTACGAATTGCGAAAAATCTGTTTATTTTAAGTGTCTACGCCATCAGATGAATGTATACACCGAATTTCATTATTCTAGATGTAGCCGTTTGGTTGGTACCATTTTTATCCCTCCGTACCCATTGTATCCCTTGAAAGTCCGAATTTGGAAAAAATCTTTTATTTTTCATGTCTACGTGGTCAAAGGAATGTATACTTCGAATTTCATGACTCTAGCTGCGTTCATTTGATTGGTACTATTTTTATCCCCTTTTTCTATTTTGACCCCAAAAAGTACGAATTTGGAAAAATCCGTGTATTTTACTTGTATATGCTATCAGAGGAATATATACGCCGAATTTCATTATTCTAGGTATAGCCGTTTGGTTGGTACTATTTTTATCCATCTATTCCTTTTTCGTGTTTCTAGCTCGTGTCGTTTAATATGTACCATTTTTATCCCTTTTTTGCCCCATTTCACCCCCTACAAATAAGAATCACTTTATGGTGCACGTTTTTGCTATAAGGCGAATGCACATACCAAATATCAAACAAATATAAACAGACATATTCAAAAAACATGCTTAAATACGTTAAAATATTAGGGATTATTATGGGTATTTTTAGTCCTTGTGAGGGAGAAATTTTTCCGTTAGGCCCGATTTCGACCAATATCAAGCAAATATAAACAGACATATTCAAAAAAAAACATAGGAAAAATATTAGGGATTATTATGGGTATTTTTAGTCCTTGTGAGGGAAAATTTTTTTCCTTAAGGCCGATTTCGGCCTGTTTCAATCCCAAACGATCTACGACCATAAGACGCATTTATGGAAAATTTGAACGTTCTAGCTCCTTTCGTTTAGATGCTAGCGTGATTTCAACAGACGGACGGACGGACATGGCTAGATCGTCTTAGAATTGTATGACGATCAAGAATATATATACTTTATAGGGTCTCAGGTCGATATTTCAAGGTGTTAGAAACGGATTGACAAAGTTAGTATACCGCCATCCTGGAGGGTATAAAAAAGAATATACGTGTATGGGTGTTTTGAAAGTATACATATAATTGTCATTTTATAGAAAATTGTTATGATGAGACGGCAAAGGAAACCTTGTAATCCTTACACTTTAAGTATAAGTTGTATTCGGGAAAATTACTTAGAACACTACGAGGAACATTTTAACCTGCTAGCTCCTCAGTCCCCTTTTCGAAAAAGGGTAAAAAAAACACCTGTAAACCAGGTGTTTAACGGATGAAAATGTTCTACAAAAATATTTGCCATAAAATATTACTACTAGTCTCTGAATATACCAAAACTCAAAACTCAAAACTCAACTTAAATACTAGAAATAAGTAAAAACTTAAAATTCAAAATAAAATTAATTTCGTACTTTTTCCGAATTGGTGCTAAACTACGGCACAAAATTGATTGCTAAATTGCAAGGGCCGATGTTGAATGTAAACCATACCTAACCGTCAAGTTTTTTTCTGCATTTCATTTGACATTTCTCAATTTCAGACTAACTCAATTTGGAAACCATGGACAAATTAAAGTTATTCAGGCTTATTATGAAAATGGGCGTTCAAATCAAAATGCATATCGTGCACTTCGTGATTTTTTCGTACAAAAATTTGAGCAAACCGGGTCTGTGGGAGATGTGAAAACACCAGTGCATGCTCGTACAGCTCGTACTGCAGAAAATATTGCTGCTGTTCGGGATAGTGTGACTGAAGAGCCGTCCACCTCAACTCGTCGTCGTGCCCAACAATTGCACCTCTCACGCTCGTCGTTGATGCACGTTATGCATAAAGACTTGCATTTACACGCTTACAAGGTGCAATTGACTCAAGAACTAAAGCCTCTTGACCATTCCAAACGTCGTCAATGGTCAGAATTGTGGCAAGAAATGGCAACAGTGGATGATCAATTTTCGAAGAAAATCATCTTCAGTGATGAGGCACATTTTCACCTCAGTGGATTCGTCAATAAGCAGAATTGCCGCATTTGGGCGAATGATAATCCAAGAGTGATTGTCGAAAAACCAATGCACCCACAAAGAGTGATTGTTTGGTGCGACATCATCGGGCCGTACTATTTCCAAAATGAGGCCGGTCAGGCAGTTACTGTGCATGGTCTTAGCTATCGTGACATGATAACGAACTTTTTATGGCGCGAATTGGAAGATATGGATGTGGACGATATGTGTTTTCAACAGGACGATGCCACTTGCCACACAGCTAACGAAACAATGGCTCTTTTGCGCGACAAATTCAATGGCCGTGTTATCTCACGTGGTGGCGATGTCAATTGGCGCCATTGGGGTTATTTGAAAGAAAAGGTGTACGTGGATAAGCCAGCAACAATGCAAGAGCTAAACGATGAGGAAATTCGGCACATTAACGGCATAGAAGCTCAATTATGCCTCAGCGTCATTGAAAATTTGGATCATCGGACGGAGGTGTGCCGCCCAGGTCGCGGCTGCCATTTGGCTGATATTTTGTTCCATACATAATTGAACCATACCTATATTATCATAATAAAAAGAAATGACAATAATTTCCTAAATAAATTGTGTTTGATTCAAAATCAACATCGGCCCTTAAAATTTAACCACCCCTTATATATCAGTATCAATTTGGGTATTTAAGGAAGAAAATTATTTATTAAATTTTTCTTTTAGCTCTTGGTAGCTTTTATTTTGTTCCACAGTGTAATATGTGGAATGCAATCCATGGTGAAGATTATATATGTTAAGTTTTGCTCCACAGTGTTATATGTTAATGCATTTCTGCGTAAAGTCGAGAGCCTCTAATATGGCGGTAATACTGTGGAATGCATTCCATGATGAAGATTAATTTAATGCCCTCTGTGCTTCTTCTGATCCACCTTAATATTTTACAAATAAATAAAATTTGTTGTACAGTGTAATAATTCGCATAATTCATAATGCGAAAAAGCCTTCATAAAACTGTAGCCTTCTCATTATTGTTGTTCCCGGAAACCACTGTGTGCCTGTGTGCTGCAGCACGTGTGTGAGCTGCTCATATGCAAACTCTTCGGGGGACTACTGGCCAGCATCGATGATGTTGTTTCTGCTCTTCACCCAAACTAAAGTAAACAAAAGCAGCGCCTATATTTTCTCATGTTTTTTCGTTTTTTTTTCTACGGAAACAACATATTTGTCATACATATGATGGTGAATACATTTGTATATACATTAGGGTGGCGCTAGCAGAAAATCCCAAGTGTAAAAACTGTTCTCCTCAATGTATCTACATTTCTGCTCAATCGGGCAATTGTTGTTAGACTCACATAAAAAAATTAAAGATTACGTCTCAGATTCTAATGAATTTAAATCACTGAAAGAACTAGATAAATGTAATCTCTTTGTCATACCCTCCACCTCCAGGATGGGGTTATACTAAGTTTGCAATTCCGTTTGTAACAGCTTGAAATATAGACCAGAGTCACTATAAAGAATATATATTCTTGATCGTAATAAAATTCTAAGACGATTTAGCCATATCCGTCTGTCTTTTGAAAGCATTCAAGCTTCCAAGGTTCAAATTTTCCGTAACTGTGTCTTATGGTCGCAGATTGCTTGGGGTTGAAAGTGAGTGAAATCGATCCAGAGGGAAATTTTTTCCCTAACAAGGACTGAAAATACCCGCTAATATTTATATAATTTAAGTTAAATTTTTGAAAATTTCTGCTTTTTATACACTTGAAATTTGTTGCGTATATTCCTCGAGTAACATGAAAACACCAAAAAGTACAAAAAAGATTTAGCGGTTGAAATGGGACAAAGAGGGATAAAAATGGTACCAATGATACTACAGCAGCTAGAAACATGAAATTTGGCATTTACATACCTTAGATACTTAAAATAGAGGTATTTTCAAAATGCGTACTTTTGGAATAAAAAGGGATAAAAATGGTATCAATGATACAACGTAGATACGTAAAAAAGAGGGTTTTTTCAAAATTAGTACTTTTAAGAGATACAGATGGAAAAGAGGGATAAAAACGGTACCAACCAAACCGCTGAAGTTGAAATCATAAAATTCGGAATTTTCAAAACAAAAAGGAATTTTTCGATATTTGTACTTTTAGACGGAAAATGGGATGAATGGGGATAAAAATGGTACCAATGATACGACAGCAGCTAGAAACATGAAATTTGGCATGTACATCCCTCTAATTGCTTAGTTACTTAAAATGGAGGGCTTTTTCAAAATTAGTACTTTTAAGGTATACAGATGGAAAAGAGGGATAAAAATTGTACCAACCAAACCGCTGAAGTTGAAATCATGAAATTCGGTGTATACATTCATCTGACTGTGAAGGCGCAAAACAAAAAGGAATTTTTCGAAATTTTTACTTTTAGATGGAAAATGAAGCGAGTGGGCATAAAAATGGTACCACCCAAACGGCTGCAGCTATAATAATGAAATTCCGTGTGTACATTAGAGCGTACCAGGTTACAAGTAAAAAAAAAGTTCGCCCTGCACCTTCGAATATGAAGTATTATTGAAAGGTAGTTTCAAAAAAAAATTTTTTATTTTTTTATGCCGAACGTAGGGGTCGCGCTTTTACATTTTTCTATATAACTTCTGCATTTATAAACGGATTTTAAAGTGTGATACATCGATGTTTTTGTCTCGACGAGGCCGATTTTTTTGTCTTTGAAGTCATTGAGCTCAAGCGATGAGGACGTTTGAAGATATGGGTATGGGTATCTGCAGTGTACATGAGGTAGAGGATAGAGCCCAGTACGGTATCTTGTGGGACCCCTGCCATTGTTTCCCTACTCCTGCCGATATATTGCCCGCACTTGACTCTGAAGCTACGGTGTTTCAGGTATTAATTAAGAAGATTGCGAGTGTTCGCGGGTTGATATGTTTGAATTTTGTAGTTCAGGCCTTTTCTTTCAAAAGCATTTCGTATTTCATTGGTCAATCTGTTTACCTGCTCTATAGTGTTATGACCTTCCCGATATCCAAATTGGTGGTCTGGAATCACGTTTTTAGATGCGAGAAATGGTTTAAGTTTAGCGAGCAGAATATTCTCAAAGAGTTTAAGCTTTAAGTTTAAGGAAGTAAGCTTGTTGGCCTATAGAATGAGGGGACTGTTTTGTCCATTCCAGGTTTCAGAATCATCTTTATTAATATGATTTTCCAATGTTTTGGTAAATAGCATATTCTAAAAATGGAATTGAACATATTTGAAAGGAGCCGTATTGCCATAAATGGTAGTTCCAAAATCATTTTCGGCGTTATAAGATCGTATCCGGGAGCTTTTCCCAGTGTAATGGTATCCTTTATTGTACGCGAGAGTTCGTACGGATTTGTTGTTAAGGATATTTGAGAGCACTCCTTGTCGTCCACTGTATCAACTAACGTAATGCTATTACTAGCCTCGTTTGGACGAAAAACATGATGCAAGTGATCGGCGTAAACGTGTGCCTTATCTTCTTCTGAAGTTATCCATTCACCATTTGTATTGCGAATGGGGAAGTTTGTCTCTACTGGCATACTTGTATTACAAAGTGATTTCCAGAGCGAAAAAATCGTTGAATTTATTGGAGTAAGGCCTTCGGCAAAACTAGTTTGTCAGCGTCTATCCTCTTTTTTAAGTGCTGCCTGTAGTTTTTTAGTTGCCTCAGTAAGTCTAACCCTAGCGATCGGTGATTGCCTAACTTGTCATTCACGACGACGTCTTCTTTTTTCATTGACAATGAACTCTATTTCCCTATTTGTGTATGATCCACCATTTCCCGTAGGGACATTTTGGCGAGGCGTAGCATGTAAAGCTGCCTGATTTATGATGGAATTCAACTTGTTTACGCTGTCATCAACATTTTCATAATTTTCAATATGATCATCGAAGCCGTCACATTTTTATGTATTTTCTATATCTTAACCAGTTGGTCCTAGAATTTTCAATACTTTGGTGCGTCCTGCATATACACATACTTACATATGCAACTCAATGAGATGCTTGTAAGATGGCATGTGTACTTTATTACTTGGTGCGATTTTTTAAACGCAAATTCGGCAAGTGAGTTGTGCTTCTCGTTCGTTTGTGAGAATCATCTCGTTATAGAGGCCGGGTTTGATGTTGAAAAGTCGCTGCGAAGCCACTTGAAAACACTTTTGACATGGTCGACATCATGATCGTGGTAGTCTGCAGCCAAGTAATTAATGTCACCATGACATTTGTAAATAAATTTGCATTCTGTTATAAAGAGTGATTTTTTTGAGGTTAGGATTTTCATGCATTAGTATTTGACAGATCACGTGGGATTTCAGACATGGTGTCAAAGAGAAAGATGCTCAGTATGCTTTGACATTTCATCATGAATCGTCTTACAAACGAACAACGCTTGCAAATTATTGAATTTTATTATCAAAATGCGTGCTCTGTTAAGAAAGTTCATTGCGCGCTTCCATTTTATGGTCAGTTTAATCGACCCACTGAAGCGGCTATTCGGGCTATTGTGACTAAATTTCGCACCAAATTTACATTGTTGGACATTAAACCACCAACACGCTTACGTAGAGTGCGAACTGAAGAAAATATCGCAGCTGTATCGGCCAGTGTTAATGATGACCACCAATTTTCGATTCGTCGCCGTTCGCACCAATTGGGTCTCTGTTACTCAAAAACGTGGAAATGCCAAAATTGGACTAAGCGGATGGACCACCTAAGACGCAGCCGCGGTCAACATTTAAATGAAATTATCTTCAAAAAGTAAATGTCATGGACCAATCTAACGTTTCAAATAAAGAACCGATGAGATTTTGCAAATTTTATGCGTTTTTTTTAAAAAAAAAGTTATCAAGCTCTTAAAAAATCACCCTTTATATTATTTTTAAAATGAATAAATAAGATAATAGTTTAACAATATTTGCAAATGCCGAGGCATCGGTTGACCTCGCAAATATAGTTTTATACTGTAGCAAATTAACAATATTGAATAAATACAACATTCAGGTAAACCTCTGTCTGAAAAGGAAAGCAAAAACGTAATTACATTTTTCTATACGCAAAAGAATACCTCTTTTCTACGAACTCAACGAAATTTCGATGCGAGACATGGTTTTCGAGATACATCCCAATAAAATAACCTCTCTTATGATGAAATTTGCAACTATTTTAGCATTTATGAACTTTAAATGCATCCATAGCTAAATTCAACCGCGATATTGGCAAAATCTTTTAGAATAGGTTTGTTCTTTGCAAAATTCAATCATTAAAGTAGAGATTTTGGCACATGAAATTCGGGAGTTTTTGCCGCTGATAATATACTGTGTGAAAGAATTTGTATCCGAATCATCATTAAACAAACCAAACTTTATTTTTATAAACCACCAGCTCGACGTACAATATCTTTCCCGATTTGACATCTTGTGCTGTAGAAGCCACACATCTTAATCGGGTACAAGATGTGGTTTCTAAAGCGGAAAAAGTGAAATAGGGAGCGACATTTGTATGGGGGCTATATATAAATCTGAACCGATCTTACCCACTTTTAGCACAGGTGTTTCTAGATGGATTATAAGATGTTGTGCCAAATTTAAAGAAAATCGGGTACAATATGTGGTTTCTAGAGCGGAAAATGTCAAATCGGGAGCGACATTTGTATGGGGGCTATATCTAAATCTGAACCGATCTTACCCAATTTCTGCATAGGTGTTTCTAGTTGGATTATAAGATGTTGTGCCAAATTTCAAGAAAATCGGGTACAATAAGTCGTTTCTAGAGCGGAAAATGTCAAATCCGGAGCGACATTCGTATGGGGGCTATATCTAAATCTGAACCGATCTTACCCACTTTCAGCATAGGTGTTTCTAGTTGGCTTATAAGATGTTGTGCCAAATTTAAAGAAAATCGGGTACAAGATGTGGTTTCTAGAGCGGAAAATGTCAAATCGGGAGCGACATTTGTATGGGGGCTATATCTAAATCTGAACCGATCTTACCCACTTTCTGCACAGGTGTTTCTAGTTGGATTATAAGATGTTGTGCCAAATTTCAAGAAAATCGGGTACAATATGTGGTTTCTAGAGCGGAAAATGTCAAATCGGGAGCGACATTTGTATGGGGGCTATATCTAAATCTGAACCGATCTTACCCAATTTTTGCATAGGTATTTCTAGTTGGATTATAAGATGTTGTGCCAAATTTTAAGAAAATTGGGTACAATATGTCGTTTCTAGAGCGGAAAATGTCTATATCTAAATCTGAACCGATTGCCTCCAAATTCAATACCGATGGTCCTTGGCCAGAAAAATAACTTCTGCCAAGTTTCATGAGAATCGGACAACAATTGCGACCTGTAGAGTGCGAACAAGCTTAGATGGACAGCAGACGGACAGACAGACATCGTTAAATCGCCTCAGCTGGTGATTCTAAGCCGATCGGTATACTTAAAGGTGGGTCTAGCTCGATTATTTATTGGCGTTAGAAACATTTGGCGCGAAACTAACTTATAATAACCTAGTCCACGAAGTGGTGTAGGGTATAAAAATTGCACGACATGTCATTTGTTCAAACTTTACATATTATATTTCACCAATAAACATACATGGTGAAAGCGGGTCACATCGTTCCAGGATTCAATATACCCCCATACAAATGTGATTTACGATTTAAAATTTTTTGTCAAACACATACATTTACAGGATTCAAAAATCCTTCCCGATTTCACTTTTTTATCGAATTGAATTGTAATGAGATAGAAAGTCCGTCCGTCTGTAGCCTTTCCTTACTTATTTGGGAGATGTCCATATGTCCATACTTTGGTATAACCCAAATGGGCCCCATTCTGATCTATTACAGCTCTAGAAACTACATCTTACATCGGATCTTCATCAAATTTTGCAGATCATGGTATTTTTCAACCAGGAATGCCTACCGTGAATGAGAAATATATAGGCCCATGTTTTGGACCAGGCCCAGAATGTTGTTATAGGCCCCTTTTGAAATGTCGGTCCTATTACTACTGCATAATTTGTATTTGTCTGTCGGATAATTGGATCAATTACCATATTATAAACCATATTCGTTAAATATGACTAAAGATGAATTTATAGTAAATGTATAATTTATATGAACTACATAAAATTGCTCCCATGAAATAACTGAGTTTAGTAATTAAAGCGAGGTACATACGCAGGGAGTGCTGTAGGCTATTATACCTTTAGCCTTTCCTTACTTGTTTTTCAAACATAATAGATCGGTACGTGCTTTGACATATTTTGAAAATAAAAGTCTTTATATGGAGTTTAGTGTGATGACAGGGGGTATCATACATACTAAGCTGGGTCGCGGTCTTTACAAATGGAAAAACAATTACCAGTCACCCCACGGAAATAAAGCTTGAATTGTTTAATGATGGTTTGCTAAATATTTCGTTCCTAGATCAAGCTATCTGTGAGCTAAACGCTACTGAAAATACCCCGAAAAGGTCTGTTTTTCGTCTTTATTTTTATACACTCCACGAGAGTATTATGTCTTTGTGCATTTGTTTGTAACACCCAAAAGGAAACGAGCTAGAACCATCGTTTATTATACAGATCGGCTTAGAATCACTTTCTGAGTCGATTTAGCAATGTCCGTCTGTCTGTCCGTCTGTCCATCTATTGTTGTAATCAAATTACAGGTCGCAATTATAGCCCGATCTTAACAAAAATTGGCACAAGTAAGTTTTGTGGATCAAGGGCGAACGCTATTTAATTTGAAGCAAATCGGTTCAGATTTAGATATAGCCCCCATACAAAGGTTGATCCCGATTTGACTTTTTCTGCTCTAGAAACCACATATTTCACTCGATTTGCTTTAAATTTGGCACAGTACCCTTTAACTGAACTGGAAACAGCTATGGTGAAATTCGGTTAGATCGGTTCAGATTTAGATATATCCCCCATACTAATGTCGCTCCCGAGTTCACTTTTTCCGCTCTAGAAACCACATATTTCACTCGATTTGCTTTAAATTTGGCACAGTACCCTATAACTTAACTGGAAACAGCTATGGTGAAAATCGGTCAGATCGGTTCAGATTTAGATATAGCCCCTATACAAATCTCTCTCCCGATTTGACTTTTTCCGCTCTAGAATCCACATATTTCACTCGATTTTCTTTAAATTTGGCACAACATCTTATAATTCAACTAAAAACACCCATCGTGAATGTGGGTAAGATCGGATCAGATTTAGATATAAATTTTTTATATATATACAAATCTTGCTCCCAAATGTTTAACCGATTTTGTCCAAACTTTACATATTATATTTCATCTATAAACATACATAGTGAATGAGTGTCACATCGTTCCATGTTTCAATATACCCCCACGCAGATGTCCTTTCCGATTTAAAACTTTTTGTCAAATCCTTTCCGATTTCACTTTTTTACAGAATTGAATTATAATAGGATAGCAAGTGGAGTGTATCATATAGTCGGCTCCGTCCGACTTTAGAATTTCCTTACTTGTTTTTGTGCTGCATTTTTGTCAAATTAATTTTTCTCAAATAATAGACCCTTCAAAGCACTTTAAATATAAATTTTGAATCTTGTCTTAGAGTAACATATTTAATTAATTCGACCGAATTTTTGGACCTTTATAGTACTTTTTTGTGTCTTTTCATAGCGACAACTGAAAACATTTTTGTATTTGGTGCTAGTATTTCATAGAAAATAATAGCATAGAAAATAAATGGCAGTCAAAACCTTTCGAATGATGCCTGTATAATAAGCATCGGAATTAAATTGATGCAGCAGCGCTAATTTTTGTAAAAAGAGTTTAAAAATTTTGGCTCTGAAAATCCATCTCCTGTATTAAATTATTTTACAAACATGGAGTCTGTGACGTCATTTTTCGTCCTATCTTCATCATTTAGGAATCATTTGAAAGGTATCGATTTCCTCTATTTGTTATTTTAGCTCACAGACTGCTTGACCAAGCGACGAAATATATTGCAGATCATCATTACACAATCCAATCTTTACTTCTGGGGGGTCACCGCTGTAATTTATTTTCGTCACCCATCCTTATATATACTTTTTTTTTCTTATGCAAATTTATTCATTTTCTGTGAGTGTCCTCATTTATGTGAGTGCTATTACATTTATTTGTATTTTTTTCGGCGAACCACACTAATACATATGAGTATGCAAAACCAAAACCCAGCCTTGTTCGAACGCTATATACATATGTGTGTGTTGTTCTTTTGGCCAAATGTGGACATATTAAAAATGGTCAAATGTTTATTCGAACAATATTTATTT
This sequence comes from Polietes domitor, assembly GCA_947397865.1. Classification (NCBI taxonomy): domain Eukaryota; kingdom Metazoa; phylum Arthropoda; class Insecta; order Diptera; family Muscidae; genus Polietes; species Polietes domitor. The sequence goes on along the minus strand of OX377620.1, from coordinate 168,394,727 downwards.
ACAGACAACATATTCAGCTCATAATTGAGTTTCTCATATTCGCCCGCCCAGAGGCTATTCGCTCGAACGTATTATATTTGTACTTCATCCGGAGACAATATTTCATAAGAGCTAATCCATAGCCAACAACCAAAATGAGATGAGCGAACTTTGGCAAACATGGAAGTACTGGCGCTGAACTGCGTAGAAATTATTGGATTGACTGATGATGAGAGGCTCGGCAGTAGCTCATCCGATCAATACAATTTTCAGTACATTTTCGTTTGTTCCGGCTGGAATCTCTTCAATGGCAACTTCGATTTCATGTTTCAACGCTGCAATTGTCTCTGGATGGTTAGCGTAATATTTACACTTAATGGCTCCCCACAGAAAATAATCCAATGGGCTCAAATCACAGCTCCGGGCCGGCCAATTGACATCACAATTTCGACTGATTATTTGATTTTCAAAAACAGTGCGTAAAATATCGATGGTTGCGTTGGCTGGGTGACATGTGGCCCCCGTCTTGTTGAAAACAAATATCGTCCATGTCAGTCTCTTGAATTTTTGGAAACAAAAATTCATTGAGCATGGCAGGGCATCACTCACCGTTGACGGTAACCGCGGCTCTTTGCTTATTTTCAAAGAAACACGCCAGCCCAAAATCCACACCAAACGATGACTCGTGACTCGTTGTGGATGCATTGGCTTCTCAATAGTCACGTGTGGGTTTACTGGACCCCAAATGCGGCAATTTTGCTTATTGGCATCCGCCACCGAGATGAAAATGAGCTTCATCTGAAAACACGATTTTTCGGTAAAATTCTTCATTTCCTGACGACTGACTGAGTTTATGTTGATGGATGTTCTTGCTATGTTTTCGACTGAACGCACTGGACGACAACGTACGATCGATTTTCACGAACTCGCTTTACAAATTGAAGCACAAACTGAACTGAAGGTCGATCTCTTCTCGAAAAATTTCCACGTAAATTTCTTACAGTTTGCGTTAAAGACTCACTTACTTCCAAAGTAAGTTTTCAATATTTCCCAATTTTGTTCGAGCGTCACATTTTGCAAATGTCAGAGGTAAACCTGAAAATAAAAACAAGTAAGGAAAGGCTAAAGTCGGGCGGGGCCGACTATATAATACCCTACACCACTCCCTGCGTATATACCTCGCTTTGATTACTAAACCCAGGTATTCCATGAGAGCAATTTAATGTAGTTCATATAAATTATACAGTTACATCTTTAGTCAAATTTAATGAGTATGGTAAATAATAAATTTGTCCAAAGACAAATACAGATTATACAGCGGTAATAGGATGAATCGGACGGTCATTTGAAGGACTATAACAACACTTGAGTTCTGTGCCAAAACATGCGCCTATATATTTCTCATTCACGGTAGGTATTCTTAATTGAAACATATAATGATCTGCAAAATTTGATGAAGATCCGATGTAAGATGTAGTTTCTAGAGCTGTAATAGAGCAGAATGGGACCCCATTTGGATTATACATGTATGTATGGACATATAGGCATCTCCCAAACAAGTAAGGAAAGGCTAAAGACGGACGGAGCCACTATATGATACACCCCACTTTCTATCTCATTACAATTTAATTCGGTAAAAAAAGTGAAATCGGTGAGGATTTTTGAATCATGTAAATGTATGTGTTTGGCAAAAAATGTTAAATTGGAAAGGACATTTGTATGGGGGTTTATTGATACCTGTAACGATGTGACCCGCTTTCACCATGTATGTTTATTGGTGAAATATAATATGTAAAGTTTGGTCAAAATCGGTTAAACATTCGGGAGCGACATTTGTATTGGGGTTATATCTAAACGATCTTACCCACTTTCAGCATTGGTGTTTCTAGTTCGATTATAAAATGTTGTGCAAATTTTAAAGAAAATCGGGTACAATATGTGGCTTTTAGAGCGGGAAAAGTCAAATTGGGAGCGACATTTGTATGGGGGCTATATCTAAATCTGAACCGATCTTACCTACTTTCAGCATAGGTGTTTCTAGTTCGATTATAAAATGTTGTGCCACTTTTAAAGAAAATCGGGTACAATATGTGGATTTTAGAGCTCGACTATTTCTTGGTGTTACAAACATTTGGCGGAAAACTAACTTATAATACCCTACTCCACGAAGTGGTGTAGGGTATAAATATTAAAAATGAATGTTATTCTATCTTTCAAAGTCAAAGTAATCACTAGTTCAAATTTAAAATTTTAAATGGCCCACCTATTACCGTATGGATGGGTCACGAAAATAAACTGTTGCGTCCCCCAACACAAAAATGAAGATTGGATTGTTTAATCATGATCTGCAAAATATTTCATAGCTGTGTCATGCTGTCTGTGAGCTAAACGCTTCTGAAAACACTTCTAAAAATCTATAAATATCACAATCTGCCGTTAGTAGCGGGGTATTCTTTCTAATGTGAGGTATGTAACGGGTGATTTTATAAGAGCTTGATAACTTTTTTTAAAAAAAACGCATAAAATTTACAAAATCTCATCGGTTTAAATGTTGACCGCGGCTGCGTCTTAGGTGGTCCATTCGGAAAGTCCAATTTTGGGCAACTTTTTCGAGCATTTCGGCCGGAATAGCCCGAATTTCTTCGGAAATGTTGTCTTCCAAAGCTGGAATAGTTGCTGGCTTATTTCTGTAGACTTTAGACTTGACGTAGCCCCACAAAAAATAGTCTAAAGGCGTCAAATCGCCTGATCTTGGTGGCCAACTTACCGGTCCATTTCTTGAGATGAATTGTTCTCCGAAGTTTTCCCTCAAAATGGCCATAGAATCGCGAGCTGTGTGGCATGTAGCGCCATCTTGTTGAAACCACATGTCAACCAAGTTCAGTTCTTCCATTTTGGGCAAAAAAAAGTTGGATATCATCTCACGGTAGCGCTCACCATTCACAGTTACGTTACGATTCGCATCATCTTTGAAGAAGTACGGTCCAATGATGCCACCAGCCCATAAACCGCACCAAACTGTGACTTTTTCTGGATGCATTGGTAGCTCTTGCAATGCTTCTGGCTGATATTCACTCCAAAATCGACAATTCTGCCTATTTACGTACCCATTGAGCCAAAAATGAGCTTCGTCGCTGAACACAATTTCTTTCTTTCTGAACTTTCTTAACAGAGCACGCATTTTGATAATAAAATTCAATGATTTGCCAGCGTTGCTCGTTAGTAAGTCTATTCATGATGAAATGTCAAAGCATACTGAGCATCTTTCTCTTTGACACCATGTCTGAAATCCCACGTGATCTGTCAAATACTAATGCATGAAAATCCTAACCTCAAAAAAATCACTCTTTATCTCGTTATCGTCATAACCATTAGATTTTTATACCCTACACCACTTTGTGGATAGGGTATTATTTTTCATTTTATATTTTATCATATATGCCTTTCATGTAGGCCATGAATTGTTTTTATTGTTGCTAAATTCCTTTTAAAAAATAGAGCCCTTTGTCCGCTGTAGAATATTGACGTATACTTATGGGGCGGGGCAGGGCGGTGCGGGTTTTAATGACCATTTCCTGTTCTGTGGAAGATATTACGTACTGATGTATCATAAAACGTATAACATATAATCACGTAATGACGTTAAATTTAGCCTTAAAGTCTGAAATTCGAGCAATAAGTTATTCTAAATTGAAATCGTAAATTGAATTGGGAAATAGTCTCGCTATCGAGAAGCTGTTCCTCATGAAAATACGCTAACAAATGAAAATGAATTAAGTTATGAAAACGAAAACCAAATTTCTAAAATACTAAATAAGGGTTCAATGTCACAGTGCAACACGAAAAAAATAACCATATACGGACACCGCTACATGATAAAAGACCAAAAAAAAAGACCCGTGTTTTTTTTCCCCAAAGTCATGCACTTTTTAAATTAAATTTATTTAACAATTTAAATTTAACATTTTCCTGTGATCTTACTGTTCTTCTACGAAAATCGACAGCCTCTGTGGAATGGTATTGCATGGTGGAGGGTATATGAAGCTCGGCCCGGTCGAACTTTACGCCGGTTTTACTTGTTATTATTGCCTCAGAATAAATCATCCAATAAGGACGTTTAGAGTCATTTTTGGTGCCTTTTCAAAGTAACAACAAAAAACTCATTTTTCTGGGAAAGATTTTGTAAAAGTTCTTACCATTAAACACACTGTGCAACATTTTTGAAGTCATTTCAAAATAACCATATACGGACACCGCTACATGATAAAAGACCAAAAAAAAAAGACCCGTGTTTTTTTTCCCCCAAAGTCATGCACTTTTTTTTATGGGCCCCCAGAGATTTGAGGCCTCGGTGTAATTTTTGGAAAAAAGTGATCATATTCTCAGGCTCATATCTTGCAAACCGTTCGGAATTTTGATTTACTCTCTGAGGCAAAGATCTAGCTCTTGTCATAAAGAACAAAAATTGTGAACATATAAAATCAAAAAAACTTCATCTTCAAGGTCAAAATCAAAAACTTAAAAAAATTCGATTTTTTTTAACCTTTTTTCCCCTGTTCAGGTCCATAGGTAGCAAACCGCTGAAAATTCAGGGAAACAATCAACTACAAAAATGTACCTAAGATCTCAGTAAACAACTTTCTAGAACATATGAACTACCTAGGAATTATTCTTAACACCGTTTAGGTAGCGCTTAGGTAGCCGCAAAAGTGAAAAATTTTCCAAAAATTAGATTTTTTTCCTTTTTTGCCCTGTTCAGGTCCATAGGTAGCAAACCGTTAAAAATTCAAGGAAACAATCAACAACAAAAATGTACTTAAGATTTCAATAAACAACTTTCTAGAACATATGAACTTCCTAGGAATTATTCTTAACACCGTTTAGGTAGCGCTTAGGTAGCCGCAAAAGTGAAAAAGTTGTTTATTGAGATCTTAGGTACATTTTTGTAGTTGATTGTTTCCCTGAATTTTCAGCGGTTTGCTACCTATGGACCTGAACAGGGGAAAAAAGGTTAAAAAAAATCGAATTTTTTTAAGTTTTTGATTTTGACCTTGAAGATGAAGTTTTTTTTGATTTTATATGTTCACAATTTTTGTTCTTTATGACAAGAGCTAGAACTTTGCCTCAGAGAGTAAATCAAAATTCCGAACGGTTTGCAAGATATGAGCCTGAGAATATGATCACTTTTTTCCAAAAATTACACCGAGGCCTCAAATCTCTGGGGGCCCATAAAAAAAAGTGCATGACTTTGGGGGAAAAAAAACACGGGTCTTTTTTTTTGGTCTTTTATCATGTAGCGGTGTCCGTATATGGTTATTTTGAAATGACTTCAAAAATGTTGCACAGTGTGTTTAATGGTAAGAACTTTTACAAAATCTTTCCCAGAAAAATGAGTTTTTTGTTGTTACTTTGAAAAGGCACCAAAAATGACTCTAAACGTCCTTATTGGATGATTTATTCTGAGGCAATAATAACAAGTAAAACCGGCGTAAAGTTCGACCGGGCCGAGCTTCATATACCCTCCACCATGCAATACCATTCCACAGAGGCTGTCGATTTTCGTAGAAGAACAGTAAGATCACAGAAAAATGTTAAATTTAAATTTAAATATAAACAAAACAAAACATAGGAATATTGACAAAATAATTTTATAAAGGGTGATTTTTTAGCTATTATCTTTTTGGCAACACTGTTTTAAACAGCTGACTCACGTTTTGTGTTTTGTTTCACTGTCAAACATCTTCAGATTGGTCTAGAACTTAACCATGAATCGTCTTAGAAACGAACAACACTTGCAAATTATTGAATTTTATTATCAAAATGCGTGCTCTGTTAAGAAAGTTCATCGCGCGCTTCCATTTTATGGTCAGTTTAATCGACCCACTGAAGCGGCTATTGTGACTAAATTTCGCACCAAATTTACATTGTTGGACATTAAACCACCAACACGCTTACGCAGAGTGAGAGCTGAAGAAAATATTGCAGCTGTATCGGCCAGGGTTAGTGATGACTTTCAATTATCGATTCGTCGCCGTTCGCAGCAATTGGGCCTCTGTTACTCAAAAACGAGGAAATGCCCAAATTGGACTAAGCGCATGGACCATTTGAGGCGCAGTCAAGGTCAACATTTGCATGAAATAATCTTCAAACATTAAATTATATGGATCGTACTATCGATTCAAATAAATATTTCATGCATTTTTTGAATTTTATGTGTTTTATATTTTTGAAAAACTTTCGTATAGCTTTTAAAAAATCACCCTTTAAATAAATATACATTTTTTATTATTTCAAACCAGGCTTATAAGGCAAGGCTACTAATACGTTTACACTATATAAAGGGCGGTTAAATTGTAAGGGCCGATGTTGAATGTGAACCACACCTAAACGTCAATTTTTTCATTTGGCATTTCTCAATTTCAGACTGACTCAATTTGAACCGTGTAATGATACATAATCGAGCAACGCGTTAAAATTATTCATGGCTTATTACGAAAATGGGCGTTCAAATCAAAATGCATATCGTGCACTTCGTGATTTGTTCGGTCAATTTAATCGTTCAAATGTGCGTACAATCGAAAACATCATGCAAAAATTTGAGCAAACTGGGGCTGTAGGAGATGTGAAAACAACAGCACATGCTCGTACTGCTGAAAATATTGCTGCTTTTCGGGATAGTGTGGCTGAAGAGCCGTCCACCTCAACTCGTCGTCGTGCCCAACAAGACTTGCATTTACACGCTTACAAGGTGCAATTGACTCAAGAACTAAATCCTCTTGACCATTCCAAAAGTCGTCAATGGTCAGAATGGTGGCAAGAAATGGCAACAGTGGATGATCAATTTTCGAAGAAAAGCATCTTCAGTGATAAGGCACATTTTCACCTCAGTGGATTCGTCAATAAGCAGAATTGTCGCATTTGGGCGAATGATAATCCAAGAGAGTGAAACCAATGCACCCACAAAGAGTGACTGTTTGGCGTGGTTTATGGGCTGGCGGCATCATCGGGCCGTATTTTTTCCAAAATGAGGTCGGTCAGGCAGTTACTATGAATGGTCTTCGCTATCGTGAGATGATAATGAACTTTTTATGGCCCGCATTGGAAGATATGGACGTGGACGATATGTGGTTTCAACAGGACGGTGCCACTTGCCACGCAGCTAACGAAACAATGGCTCTTTTGCGCGACAAATTCAATGGCCGTGTTATCTCACGTGGTGGCGATGGCAATTGGCCGTCAAGATCATGTGATTTGACACCGTTGGACTTCTGTCTTTGGGGTTACTTGAAAGAAAAGGTGTACTCGGCCATTTGGCCGATATTTTGTTCCATATATAATTTAACCATACCAATATTATCATAATAAAAAGAAATGACAATAATTTCCTAAATAATTTGTGTTTTATTCAAAATCAACATCGGCCCTTAAAATTTAACCTCCCTTTATATCAAAATAATACTTCAAGTCAATTCAAAAAATAAATATTCTTAAATCTATCATATCAAAAAAAGCTTAAATACCATAAATATTGGTAGATGGTGGGCGCTACAGTTGGTTGTATTTCCATTCTATTTTAATACCAAAAGTACAAATTTTGAAAATCCACACTCTCATGTACATAGTGCAAAATAATCTATCTTCATGATTCAAGCAATTTTTGTCGTAAAAGTAAAAATTACGAATTTGAAAAATCTTTTTTTTGCTTGTCTATGCAGCCGGGGGAATGTATATGCCGAAATCCATGATTCTAGCTGCGGCCATTTGGTTGGTACTATTTTTATCCCCTTAAAATCTCTTTATTTTACGTGTTTACGCATGACACACCGAATTTCATTATTATAGTTGTTTAGTTGGTACTATTTTTATCCCTCTGTTCCCATTGTATACGTTGAAAGTACGAGTTTGGAAAAAACTTTTATTTTTCGTGTCAACGCAGTCAGAGGAATATATACTACAAATTGGTGCTATTTTTATCCCCTTTTTCCATTTTAATCTCAAAAAGTACGAATTTCGAAAAATCCGTTTATTTTACGTGTCTACGCAATCAGAGGAATATATACACCGAATTTCATTATTCTAGGTGTAACCGTTTGGTTGGTACCATTTTTATCCCTCTGTACCCATTGTATCCATTGAAAGTTTGAATTTGGAAAAAACCTTTTACTTTCCATGTCTACGTAGTGAAAGGAATGTATGCTGTGAATTTCATGACTCTAGCTGCATTCATTTGGTTGGTACTATTTTTATCCCCTTTTTCCATTTTGACCCCAAAAAGTACGAATTTCGAAAAATCCGTTTTTTACCGTATCTACACAGTCAGATGAATGTATACTCCGAATTTCATGACTCTAGCTGCGGTCATTTGAATGGTACTATTTTTATCCCCTGTTTTCATTTTTACTCCAAAAAGTACGAATTTTGAAAAATCCGTGTATTTTACGTGTCTATGCAATCAGAGGAATGTATACAACGAATTTCATTATTCTAGGTGCAGCCGTTTGGTTGGTACCATTTTTATCCCTCTGTACCCATTGTATCCCTTGAAAGTTTGAATTTGGAAAAAACTTTTTATTTTCCATGTCTACGTAGTGAAAGGAATGTATGCTGTGAATTTCATGACTCTAGCTGCGGTCATTTGGTTGGTACTATTTTTATCCCCTTTTTCTATTTTGACCCCAAAAAGTACGAATTTTGAAAAATCCGTGTATTTTACGTGTCTATGCAATCAGAGGAATGTATACAACGAATTTCATTATTCTAGGTGCAGCCGTTTAATTTGTACCATTTTATCCCTCTATTCCATTTTACCTCTTAAATGTAAGAATTTGGGATAAATAATTTTATATTATGTATCTACTCAATTAGAGGAATGTACCCACCGATTTTTTTCTTTCTAGCAGTTTTCGTTTGATAGGTACCATTTTTATCCCTTTATTTATCTTCTAAGCGAAATATTAAAATATCTTTTGGAAATCATTACTCCCGTAAATAGGAGAAAAGATCGCCACATGAAAAATTGAGCCTTTGGCAAAGAGGCGACGGACATTGGCAATATATCGTATACCAAACATGATGTCATTTGATTTATTAGATTTGTTAATAAATACCCATCCCTATCGGAAACCCCTATGAAATAACTGCCAGAAATCTATTGGGAAATTGTTGGGTAATAAATACATATGTACATATATACAATGTATTTGAAAATATTTTCTACAAAAATTCACCATTCACTGGAAATATAATCCCATTTCGTTCTAGCCATTTTGGACTACTTCATTACAACGAATTTATTGCATTGCCGTTGGTCGTATTCCATGTATCCATATCCCTCTAACTAAAGCATCGGTATAGCTGATGGTGCATTGTATGTATGTATTTCAAGATAATTTTAATTAATATTCAACTATGGCTTACTGTGAATTCACTACGTCCATTAAACAAGCTAAACTGCTTGCATCCTTGCAAGGTTTCAGATTTGCATTAGAGCATTTGGATGGCCACTGCAACTGATGTCTAAATTAATTTTACAAAGTTTATATTAATGCAGCCACAGAAGGGATTTTATCTCTCTCTCTTGAAGATATATAGACTACTAGCAGGACCGGCTACTTCGCACGCGGAAAAGCCAATATTAAGATTTATCCATCTCTGTTTTGGATAGTATTTATTGAATTTTCTTTTGGCGAATTTAAATAAATCTAAAATAGTAATTTGGAAACCTCCTATTAGATAGCACTCATATACAGTAAAACGAATGTTCTTGTCGATGTGCACTATTTTAGCTGAACTGACTTCGTATGTCATGGTCAGAGGAATTTACATACCAAATTTCACGATTCTAGTTGCAATAGTTTAGTTGGCAACATTCTTTATCCATTATTGTGCCGTTCAGTCCTTAAAAGTACAAAAATGCATTTATATTGCGCTTCTATAAAGTAAGAGGAATTTACATTCTAAATTTCACGATTCTAGCTGTAATACTTTAGTTGGTACCATTTTCATCCCTTTTTGTCCCGCTCACAACTTATAAGAAAAAATTTCGAAAAAATCTATTTTAATGGCGCTTCTACATGGTCAGAGGAATTTACATGCTAAATTTTACGATTCTAGCTGTAATACTAAAGTTGGTACGATTTTTATCCCTTTTTGTCCCGCTTGCCCTTAAAAGTACAAATTTCGAAAATTCAATTTATGTTGCAAGTCTACGTTGTCCGAGGAATTTACACACCAAATTTCACGACTATAGCTGCAATATTTTAGTTGGTACTATTTTTATCCCGTTCGTCCCTTTTAAGTACAAATTTCGAAAAAAAATCATTTAGATTGCGCTTCTACGTTGTCAGAAGAATTTAAACTCCAAATTACACAACTATAGCTGCAACACTTTAGTTGGTACCATTTCTATCCCTTTTGGTCCCACTCACCCCTCATAGGAAAAAATGTCGAAAAATCCATTTGATTGCGCTTATACATGGTCAGACGAATTTACATACCGAATTTCACGACTATAGCTGTAATACTTAAGTTGGTACCATTTTTATCCCTTTGGTACCCCACGCCCTTTAAAAGTAAAAATTTCGAAAAATCCATTTATGTTGCAAGTCTACGTTGTCAGAGGAATTTACACACCAAATTTCACGACTATAGCTGCAATATTTTAGTTGGTACCATTTTCATCCCATTTTGTCCCGCTCACCCCTTATAAGAATAAATATCGAAAAATCCATTAGATTGCGCTTCTACATGGTCAGACGAATTTACATACCGAATTTCACCATTATAGCTGTAACACTTAAGTTGGTACCATTTTTATCCCTTTTGGTCCCGCAAGTCCCTGTTTTAAGATTACATTGTCAGAGGAATTTTCACACAAAATTTCACGACTATAGCTGCAATACTTTAGTTGGTACCTTTTTATCCCGTTTTCTTCCGTTAGCCCCTTAAAAGTACAAATTTTGAAAAATCCATTTAAGTTGCAAGTCTACGTTGTCAGGTTGTCGAAAAAAAAAACAAATTTCACGAATATAGCTGCATTACTTAAATTGGTACCATTTTTATCCCTTTTTGTCTCTTTCGCTCCTTAAACGTACAAATTTCAAAAATACCTTTTTGTAGTTCGTCTGCAGGGTAAGTGCAAGGCACTCACCGGATATCATGTTTCTAGCCACTATCGTTTGGCCAGGACGACGATTCGATCTTTATCCCTTTTTTGTACCATTTTACCCGCTAAAAGTACGAATTTCGTAAATTTCTTAGTGCGCGTGTCCGTCATATTTGGGAACTACCCTGAAAATCGCAGACCCTGATCAATGATAAGTCAGTCAGTAACGCAAAACTTACCTATACAACCTTGAAAAATTCCAAAGATTGGATGTCATTTAATAATGGAACACAATATCATTCATACTAGTGAATGGTAAATCGATTCCGATTCTAATCGAGAATCGATTCTGAGGGCTCAAAAACGATTCTTTTGGAATCGATTACATGTGCCCAACTTTATACTGGAATCGATTATCAATGCTTGGGAATCGAAATTTAATTTAATGAAAAACACCCAAAAAGTATGTACTAACATTGTACGTACTTTTGGTGGTAACAAGTTTTGAAATTTAAAAGCTGCAATTTTATTAATTGAAAAAAAAAGGAAATGACACTAAGTGTGGAATTGATATAAGAAATTGACAGTGGTATAAAGGTTATGAGCTTAATATGTACCAAACACTGGGGTTTTCGTACCTCCAAACAGTCCAAGCATTTGGAAAATTAAATTATTGCTTAAAAATACATCCCAATGCTAGATAGATCGCTTGTAATGGAAATATCGGATAAAGTAGTAGACGATATTGAATTAACATTTTATACAAAATATGCGTAAATAAAACTGCCGATGGAAAAATATTTTTAAGTGCTTATGGATATATTATTTATACAGAATTGATCCATGTAGAAAGTTTTATTCAAAATGGCGAGAGCGGCCACGTAAACTAAGATAGTTTTCTATTATAATATTATTTATATTTCGTGAAATAAAGTATTATATGTTAGATAAACACGAATAAACAAAACACCAATAAAAAGTCTAACATATACTGAAAATACGGTGAATTAGTTCAGTCGATTTTTTCATTATCATTGCTCACTACCAACAATACAATTTCCTGAACTTTTGGATATCATTTACATTTTAATATCAAGATCTTCGAGAAAATCTGATATATTCATACCACATCGGTTGTCGTTAAAATCGCATTTGACTAATGAAACTATCATTAGAATTAGTTGTTTTCATGTTAGTGTTAATTAGAAAGAGTTACTTTTGATGAAATATTACACAAAACATGATCGAATTCATCAGTACTTAAAAGACCTCAAAATAAGTGACAAATGTCAAAACATAGTCTAGGCGAAAAAAATGAGAAACTAACTTTAATATACAATATCTCAAAAACGAAGAAAAGCTATAGTTTGAAATTTAATAAACTTATAGAAAATTTTCTTCTAAAAATATTAAAAAAATAAAAGTGTCCGCAGATTTCGAAATGTTAAATTTATTTTTAATTCCTAAAAGTAAAGGTGAACATTAAATTATATATTTTTGCGATGGTATCATTCAATATATCGGAAAAAATCTATAAGAAAAACGTTTTCCAAAAACTATATACATATATTATTCAGAATAGTCGATTAAGGAAGAGCACCTTAGTGTAAAACAATTAAAAAGGCGTAAAGTTCGGCCATGGCGATTCTTATATACTCTCAACCATGGATTAGAGATATTTTTATGCAAATTTAAATAAATTTGTAGGGAGAGGCTATCAAAACATTTGGACAGCGTGTATATCGTTCTTAAGTACCCTAAGTTTGTTGTTGTGGGCATTTTCTGTACTAGTTAGTTAAAATTATACCTCTCGAGATTTATGGTTAAACATTTCTACCGATTCCGATTAAGAATCGATTCTCAGGTCCGATTCTTCGATTCTAAGAATCGGATTCAAAAATAGTTGATCGGGAATCGAGAATCGATTCTTGTCCTCGATTACCATTCACTAATTCATACCACGATTACCTCGGCTACCACGACTGGCTCGGTAATACTTCATCCGATCAACCCAAAATCCATACCAAACAGTGACTCGTTGGTTTCTCAATAGTCACGTGTGGGTTTTCTGAACATCATGTGCGAAATTTTTATACACTCCACGAGAGTCTTTGTGCATTTGTTTGTAACACCCAAAAGGAAACAAGATAGACCCATTGTAAATTATACCGATCGACTTAGAATCACTTTCTGAGTCGATTTAGCAATGTCCGTCCGTCAGTCCGTCCGTCCATCTATTCTTGTAATCACGATACAGGTCGCAATTGTAGACATAACTAAATGAAACTTTGCACAATGAAGTTTTTCGGGACAAGGACGAACGCTATTTAATTTGAAGAAAATCGGTTCAAATTTAGATATAGCCCCATACGAATTTCACTCCCGATTTGACTCTTTTCACTCTAGATACCACATATTACAACAGATTTTCTTTAAAATTGGCAAAACATCTTATATTTCAACTAGAAACACCTGTGATAAAAATGTGTTAGATCGGTTCAGATTTATATATAGCTCCCATACAAATTTCGCTCCCGATTTGACTTTTTCCGATCTAGAGACCACATATTTCACTTGATTTGCTTCAAATTGTCTTGCATTACCTTATAATTCTACTAGAATCATCTGTGTTGCAAATGGAATAAATCGGTTCAGATTTAGTTATAGCCCCCATACAAATTCCGCTCCCGAATTGAATTTTTCCGCTCTAGAAAACACATATTGTATCAGATTGTCTTCAGATTTGGTAAAACATCTTATATTTCCACTAGAAACACCCATGGTGAATATAGGTCAGATCGGTTCAGATTTATATATAGCTCCCGTACAAATTTCGCTCCCGATTTGACTTTTTCCGCTCTAGAAGCCACATATTGTACTCGATTTTCTTTAAATTTGTCACAACATCTTATAATCTAACTAGAAACACCTGTGGATAAAGCGGGCTAGATCGGTTCAGATTTAGATATAGCCCCCATACAAATGTCGCTCCCGATTTGACTTTTGCGCTATAGAAACCACATATTGTACTCGATTTTCTTTAAATTTGTCACAACATCTTATAATCCAACTAGAAACACCTGTGATAAAAATGTGTTAGATCGGTTCAGATTTAGATATAGCCCCCATACAAATTTCGCTCCCGATTTGAGTTTTTCCGCTCTAGAAACCACATATTGTACTCGATTTTCTTTAAATTTGTCACAACATCTTATAATACAACTAAAGGGTGATTTTTTAAGAGCTTGATAACTTTTTTTAAAAAAAAAAACGCATAAAATTTGCAAAATCTCATCGGTTCTTTATTTGAAACGTTAGATTGGTCCATGACATTTACTTTTTGAAGATAATTTCATTTAAATGTTGACCGCGGCTGCGCCTCAAGTGGTCCATCCGCTTAGTCCAATTTTGGCATTTCCACGTTTTTGAGTAACAGAGGCCCAATTGCTGCGAACGGCGACGAATCGATAATTGATGGTCATCATTAACATTGGCCGATACAGCTGCGATATTTTCTTCAGTTCGTACTCTACGTAAGCGTCTTGGTGGTTTAATGTCCAACAATGTAAATTTGGTGCGAAATTTAGTCACAATAGCCCGAATAGCCGCTTCAGTGGGTCGATTAAACTGACCATAAAATGGAAGCGTGCGATGAACTTTCTTAACAGAGCACGCATTTTGATAATAAAATTCAATGATTTGCAAGCGTAGCTTGTTAGTAAGTCTATTCATGATGAAATGTCAAAGCCTACTGAGCATCTTTCTCTTTGACACCATGTCTGAAATCCCACGTGATCTGTCAAATACTAATGCATGAAAATCCTAACCTCAAAAAAATCACTCTTTACATGGTCAGAGGAATTTACATGCTAAATTTCACGATTCTAGATGTAATACTAAAGTTGGTACCATTTTCATCCCTTTTTGTCCCGCTCTCCCCTTATAAGAATAAATATCGAAAAATCTATTAGATTGCGCTTCTACATGGTCAGACGAATTTACATACCGAATTTCACCATTATAGCTGTAACACTTAAGTTGGTACCATTTTTATCCCTTTTGGTCCCGCAAGTCCCTGTTTTAAGATTACATTGTCAGAGGAATTTTCACACAAAATTTCACGACTATAGCTGCAATACTTTAGTTGGTAGTTCTAGATGTAATACTAAAGTTGGTACCATTTTCATCCCTTTTTGTCCCGCTCTCCCCTTATAAGAATAAATATCGAAAAATCTATTAGATTGCGCTTCTACATGGTCAGACGAATTTACATACCGAATTTCACCATTATAGCTGTAACACTTAAGTTGGTACCATTTTTATCCCTTTTGGTCCCGCAAGTCCCTGTTTTAAGATTACATTGTCAGAGGAATTTTCACACAAAATTTCACGACTATAGCTGCAATACTTTAGTTGGTACCTTTTTATCCCGTTTTCTTCCGTTAGCCCCTTAAAAGTACAAATTTTGAAAAATCCATTTAAGTTGCAAGTCTACGTTGTCAGGTTGTCGAAAAAAAAACAAATTTCACGAATATAGCTGCATTACTTAAATTGGTACCATTTTTATCCCTTTTTGTCTCTTTCGCCCCTTAAACGTACAAATTTCAAAAATACCTTTTTGTAGTTCATCTGCAGGGTAAGTGCAAGGCACACACCGGATATCATGTTTCTAGCCACTATCGTTTGGCAAGGACGATGATTCGATTTGTATCCCTTTTTTGTACCATTTTACCCGCTAAAAGTACGAATTTCGTAAATTTCTTAGTACGCGTGTACGTCATATTTGGGAACTACCCTGAAAATCACATGACCCTGATCAATGATAAGTCAGTCAGTAACGCAAAACTTACCTATACAACCTTGAAAATTTCCAAAGATTGGATGTCATTTAATAATGGAACACAATATCATTCATACCACAATTACCTCGGCTACCACGACTGGCTCGGTAGTACTTCATCCGATCAACCCAAAATCCATTCCAAACAGTGACTCGTTGGTTTCTCAATAGTCACGTGTGGGTTTTCTGAACCTCATGTGCGAAATTTTTTTATTGAAATAGCCGCCGAGATGAAAATGAGCTTCATGTAGGCCGATCTCTTCTCGAAAAATTTCCACGTAAATTTCTTACAGTTTGCGTGAAAGACTCACTACTTTTGAAGTAAGTTTTTAATATTTCCCAATTTTGTTCGAACGTATAGCGTCCCATTTTGCAAATGTCAAACTTAAACCGGAAAATGAAAATAAAAATGAATGTTATTCTACATTTCAAAGTCAAAGTAATCGGTAGTTCTCATTTAAAATTTTAAATGGGCCACCCTATACATCAGTTCTATATATACCAGTTATTCTACCTACAAGTCCTTTGGCATGACTCTTTCCTTTCAATTAAAATATGTGGGTTCCACAATGGAGGAACTCGGGGGCCTATAAGGGCATATGGGTTGCCCCCATCCAACCTAACATAAGGTCGTTGTGCATTTGTTTGTAACATCCAAGAAGAAACCCGTTTATCGTTTATTATACAGATCGGCTCAAAATTACTTGCTGAGTCGATTTATCAATGTCCCTGTGTCTTTCAGTCTTTCTGTAATCAAAGTACAGGCCGCAATTATTGTCCGATCCTAACAACAATTGCAGAAGTCAGAAGTAAGCGTTAAGCACGGACGCTATTTAATTTAAATTTTGATATATTTGCTTCAAATTTGGCAAAACACCTTATGTTTCTACAGGGTTTGCCAAAAAATGTGTTATTTTGAATCACCCGGTATTTCGATAGCTGTCACTTTTGAAGCTTTTACTCTTTGACATTTGACAAGTGGAAACTAAGCCATTACTAAAAATGGAACGATACACGCTTCAACAACGCATTGAAGTTATTAAAATTCATGAATGAAAATGATCCGGAATTCCATCGAAAGATCATCTTGACTGATGAGGCCCATTTCCACCTCAGTGGCTACGCCAACAAGCAAAATTGTCTCATCTGGGGCTCGGAAAACCCTAGAGTTATTGTTGAGAAGCCTCTCCATCCTCAGCGTGTGACTGGTTGGTGCGGTTTATGGTACGGCAGGGTCATTGGAACTTACTTTTTCGAAAATGAGGTTGGATCAAGTTACAGTTACGGTGAATGGATTGCGCTATCGAGAGATTATTAATGATTTTTTATGGTCGGAGTTGGATGGTATTGATGTGGACAACGTTTACTTTCAACAAGAATGCTCTTTTAAGGGAAAAGTTTCCGGACCGTGTTATCTCTCGAAGAAGTGATACTTGCGACTTCTTCCTTTACATCGATTCAAGACCTCAAAGATAGAATTCGTGAGGCTATCGAGGACATAGGGCAGCCACTTTGCGATTTGGTTATGGAAAATTTCATGAAAAGGATATGGTCCTGTAAGCGTGATCGTGGTGGCTATTTGGCTGATGTTGTTTTTCATTATTAACGGCATAACTTCCTCTTTATTATGAAATAAACATCCGATGATTTATCTCAAAAAAATGACATTTTTCTTTGAAAACCAAAATAACACCTCTTGTTGGAAAACCCTGTACTAAAAACAACTATGGTGGAAATGGGTCAAATCGGTTCTGATTTACATATTACCACCATACAATTTTCGTTAACGTTTTTTGAGGTTTTTTGCCTTTCAACAAATCATATATTTAAACAGATTTTCTTCAAATTTAGCACAACACCTTATACAGGGCAGGTCATTTAAAATTTGAACTACCGTTTACTTTGACCTTGAAAGTTGAAACAACATTAATTTTTATTTTTTTTTTTTTTTTTTTTTTTATTGTATTTATTGAGAGTATTTAATATAAGGTTGTACAATAATTTAATAGTATTTTATCTAAGAGATCAATTAAAGATTAATTTTTCAGCTTAAATATACAGTAACAATTCATAGATTTTAAATTTTCAAAATATTATTTTTATAATTAGGGAAAAATTTACAAAAAAAAAACCCAAAGGTGTAGAATGCGTTAAGAAGTAAAAAGGCTAATACTTAGGGGTATCAAAATAATGACTTAATGTGCGAGTGTGTAGAATTTTGGCAGCGAAACTTGAAGTTTGTGGATATCGTTGTTAGTTTTTCTTTAACTAATTTCATGTTGCTCATTTCGTGTAGAGTAGATGTAGAAAAGTCTCTCGGAAGATCAAATATTGTTTTAAGGATTTTGTTTTGGCATACTTGAAGTTTTTTTAAGTGACAATCCGAAGCCTCGCACCATACCGGAGCCGCATAGAATAGTATAGCGTGGAATATGGTTTTCAAAATTAACATCTTGTTTGAAATACTTAAGCCCGATTTTCGATTTATAAGTGGATACAAGATTTTAGTTGTAATATTTATTTTATGAATAACATAGTTGATGTGTTCATTGAAGAGAAGTTTTTTGTCGAGTATTACTCCTAGATATTTGACTTTATTATCCCAGGGAATATCACTATTTGCAATTTGTATATTGGTTTGGGGAATGAAACATGATTTCCTTTTCCGAGTGAAATAAATTGCTTGTGTTTTTCCAGAGTTAATCATAATTTTCCAGGTCTTAAAATAATCGATTACTTTAGCAACTGAGGTTTCCAGGTTATGAATAAGGTCCACTGCTAAATAATTTGAACTCAGTATGGCCGTGTCATCAGCAAAAATTGAAGAGTTGCAACCATTTAATATTGGAAAGTCATACGTATAAATATTGTATAACACAGGCGAAAGACAAGAGCCTTGGGGACAACCAGCTGTAACGGTATAAGCCTGGGAAGACATTTTACCGATATGGACCTTAAAAGAGCGCTCAGACAGATAACTTTTAATTATTTTTATAATTTCCATGTCCATTTGTATGGCTAGCAGTTTGTGGATCAATCCGTCGTGCCAAACGGAATCAAAAGCAGCTTTTACGTCGAGTAATACCATTGCGGTCGATTTACCTCTTTCGAAATTTTCCTTTACTAAATTTTTGATTCGTATAAGTGGCTGTATCGTATTATGTTCAGCTCGAAATCCAAATTGCTGCGGAGGTAGTATATTCTTATTATTAATGTGTTTAATAATTCTATCCTTAATAATCGTTTCTAACATTTTGCTCATAGTGTTCAGTAAGCTTATAGGACGATATGATTCAGGACTACTACGATCTTTGCCAGGCTTGTGAATAGGTATAGTTTTTGATTGCTTCCAGACTAATGGAAAATAACTCAATTTAATACACGCATTGTATATACGACATAAAACTTCACATCCCTTTGGTGACATCTCTTTTAAACATTGGTTCGATATACCATCAATACCAGGAGCTTTTTTGTTTTTTAACTTGTCGATAAGATTCCTAATTTGACTTGTTTCGATACTTGTTGAATTGCTTAATAGTACATTATTTTCAACAATTTCATTCGAGATTTTCACCATTTGTATAGTACTTCGGTTGCTTAAGTGAGAGGAAACAGAGTGATTCACAAGAAAGTTTTGAGCGAGAATTTCAGTTTTCTGGTTTGTTGTTGTATAAATAATTCCATTTTGTTTGAGCGATGGAATATTTTTGGTTTTCTTTTTCAATACTTTGGATATGTTCCAGAATTTGGACGTGGATTTATCCAAAGTTTTTAGGAATGTGTTCCAAGACAAATTCCTGAACTGAAAGATTTTATTTTGTATCATGTTATTTATTAGAGTCATTTGAGCCTTATAAATTGGAAGCTTGTATCTAATCCATTTCCTTCTAAAATTATTTCTTGTTTTTATAAGTTTTATAATAGTTGGTGGTAATTTTTGTACATAGTTGTTCATAGTGGTTTTCTTTGGAACACTAGCATCGATGGCTTTATTTAATATATTTGTAAATTCTCTTATATTACAATCGATTTCTTGTTCACTTCCTAGAGAAGAGTGTAATAGTGAATTGACGTTATTATTTATGTGTTCTCTGAAAGTATTCCAATTAGCTTTCTTAAATTCATACTTGACAAAATCGTTATTCAAATAAGCTGCGTTATACATGATACACACGGGCAGATGATCAGAGTTTAATCCATTAATTGTCTGAGCACCAGTAATTTTTTCTGGAATATTAGTTAGAAATATATCTAACACTGAAGCATTAGAGTTACGATTAGAAGGCACATAGGTTGGATCTGGAGGGTAATTCATCTCAAATGTATTTACTGCAATTAAATCGTGGATTATATTTCCCCAGCAGTTCGATTTTAAGCAACCCCACTGTTGATGTCTACTATTAAAGTCACCCCCAAGAATATAACTACCTCTTATTCTTGAGAACTTTTTCAGATCATCCTTAAATTGATTTTTTTTAATATCTGACTGTCCAGCAGCACCGCCAGGGAAATAACAACTGTATATATTAATCGTTGAGCCGTCTACAAGGTTAATTTTAATGCCAATATTCTCAATAAGAAGAGTTTGAACATAATCTAAAAGTTCATGGTTTATAGATTTATGTATTACAATCGATACTCCGCCACCTCTCGCTCCAGATCTATCTTTTCTATAGCACACGAAGTTAGGATGATTCATTGAAATATCTTCACTCAGCCATGTCTCACTGACTAACGCAATATCGACCTTTTCTCTCTGTAAAAAGTCAAAAAATTCGGTAATTTTTTTACGAATACCCCTGGCATTCCATATTATTATTTTTATATTATTTATTGAGTTTATGACAAAAATTTGAATGCTAAACTCGTTATAATATTAAATTGATCAAGTTTTGATTTACAACTCCTTAGGTTTTCTATTAATTCTAAGGTTATATTGCTGAGTTCCTGCACAGTAAACAGTTCATTGTTTTGGTGACTGGAACTATAATTTGCATTGTTTGCTATGTTAGAATAGCTAATATTATTGGTTGCTGGTTTAGCAGTCGGGACATTATTAATTTTTTTGGTAGAATTATGTTGTTCCTTTGAAAAACGTTGTTTCAAACTCATGTATGAGTTTCTGCTCGGACATAGAGGATCAGTAGACTTATGACTTCCGTGACAGTTTGCACACTTTATTCCAGGCGAATTGCAGATCGATGTTTTATGTGGTCCAGCACATTTTGAACAGAAGGTTTTGATATGGCAATTGTTTGAACCATGCCCAAACATTTGGCAATTGTAACATTGTGTAGGTTTATTATGCATTTTCCTAGGATAGCTCCATTTAACCCTGATATAATTTACGCTTTTGTGTTTTTCTCGTAATTCCTTTAGAGTGATGGTTCCTTTTTTAAGATAAATAATATACAGGATCAGTTCCATATGATTTTGAAGTATCTTAGACACAACTTTAACTTCTAAGCAATTAAGGCCCATTTTAATTAAATCCGATTTTACGGAGTTTGGATCCATTTTATCTAAGCCTGATAAAATCACCTTATAAGGCCTGTTGTTTTTAGGCGTATATGAAAAATATTCAATATTATTTTGTTGAAGATACTCCATTGCCTTTTGATGATCATATTGCAAATCACAGAAAATTTTGTATCCGATAGATATTTTACGTACCGAGTATTTGCTGATAGTTAGATCTTTACACATTTTTTGAATCGTACCCAAATCACTTTTCAATATTGTAATTGGTGGTATTTGAACTCTTGTTGCCTTAGCAACGGAGTCACCCACATCGTTAGTAGATGTTTCATTATCATCAATTAGTGCTTGTAGCGGATGAAAATAATTGTTGTTTTTGTTGGCCACTTTGGATGGGCGAGCAACATTGTCTTCTTCTCTCATTCTCTTATCCGAACGCATGGTTCGAGAGAGCGAGAGAGTAACGTAACTCTCACTATCTGCTCTTAAAGTCTCACCGAAAATAGTTCAAAACAGAGGATTAGAAATGTTGAAAAATATTGTTTTTGTTTTTTTTTACAGATTCACCGTAACTAAACAACACTTCGAACATTAATTGTAACAATGCGCAACACAATGCTTAGCCGTTCAATGCACAAATGAGACTGATTTTTATTTTTGTTTTCAGGTTTATGTTTCACATTTGCAAAATGGGACGCTATACGCTCAAACAAAATTGGGAAATATTAAAAACTTACTGCCAAAGCAGTGAGTCTTCAACGCAGACTGTATGAAATGTACTTGGAAAGTTTTCAAGAAGCGATCGGATGAGGTACTGTCGAGCCAGTTGTGGTAGTCATATGAATGATATTGTGTTCCATTATTAAATGACAAAAGTTCAACCATTCCAATAGAACCAGAAATTTGAAAAAATAATCTGTACAATAAGTACCATAAGAAAGGTTGATTCTAATATAAAATTTTAAACGGTCCAACCTATTTTGCCATTAGAAATGGGTCAAATCGCTTCAGATTTAGATATAGCCACCACGAATTGAGATTTTCTGCTCTAGAAACCACATAATTTAGTCGATTTTGATCAAATTTGGTGCAACACCTTATGTTTCAACTAGAACGATGTGTGGTGAAAATGGGTCAAATTGGTCCAGATTTAGATATAGCCACAATACAAATTTCGCTATGACTATTTCCGTACTAGAAATCTTTTATTTCAACTGATTTTCTTCATATTTGTAGCAACATCTAATATTTCAAATAGAAACTTCTCGGGTGAAAGTCGGTTCAGATTTAGATGTAGACACCATTTTTCAAATTTCGCTCCCGATTTGACTTTTTGCGCTCTCAAAACCATATATTTTGACATATTAGCACAACACCGATATCTGGTGAAAGTGGGCCAAATCGGTTTAGATTTGACTTATTCCGCGTTCGAAATCGCGATTTTTAATAATTTTTTTTTAAATTTGGCACCTTATGTTTCTACTAGAAACATCTGGGTTAAATCGGTTCAGATTTTTATATGGCTTCCATACAAATTTGGCTTCCGATTTGACGTTTCCCCCTCTCGAAACCATATATTTTAATAGATTTTCTTCTAATAAATATTTCAACTATAGGGTGATTTTTTAAGAGCTTGATAACTTTTTTTTAAAAAAAAACGCATAAAATTTGCAAAATCTCATCGGTTCTTTATTTGAAACGTTAGATTGGTCCATGACATTTACTTTTTGAAGATAATTTCATTTAAATGTTGACCGCGGCTGCGTCTTAGGTGGTCCATCCGCTTAGTCCAATTTTGGCATTTCCACGTTTTTGAGTAACAGAGACCCAATTGGTGCGAACGGCGACGAATCGAAAATTGGTGGTCATCATTAACACTGGCCGATACAGCTGCGATATTTTCTTCAGTTCGCACTCTACGTAAGCGTGTTGGTGGTTTAATGTCCAACAATGTAAATTTGGTGCGAAATTTAGTCACAATAGCCCGAATAGCCGCTTCAGTGGGTCGATTAAACTGACCATAAAATGGAAGCGCGCAATGAACTTTCTTAACAGAGCACGCATTTTGATAATAAAATTCAATAATTTGCAAGCGTTGTTCGTTTGTAAGACGATTCATGATGAAATGTCAAAGCATACTGAGCATCTTTCTCTTTGACACCATGTCTGAAATCCCACGTGATCTGTCAAATACTAATGCATGAAAATCCTAACCTCAAAAAAATCACTCTGTATAAACATCTTCTTTATCCCCTCTAATATGATACGGCTTGCGGTTATCGCTATGCTCTTTGCAATCAAAAAAGAAAAAAAGTTTGTGCTATTAAGTCATTTTGAATGTGGTGTATGTAATTGCAGAATTTTTAATTCGTCTACAGTGAATTGGTATGTGGTTGCCACATACAATGTGCTATATATGGCAACATGATTGCATATGAGTATTTTCATACACAAGCATATGCCATGAAAAATCAATTTTTGGAAATCGGCTTATGGAAAGCATCTTAGAATTCCATCTGAGTCTATATATGTGGCTGTGAGGTAGCAGACCCTCATCCTGTTTGTTCATACAACACAACTGCAATGCTTTGGGGAAATCGTTTTAAGGATTCCAGGTATGTATGCGAGAGAACAAATCAATCTGTGCGATGAGATTTAATGGAATTTTGTGTGTGTGTGTGCTGAATGTGCTGCTATTGCTGAGGAGGATGCGTGTGGTGGAAGCCCCAAATGTTGTACACTTTATGGTTATCAGATTCGATTCTCCAAAAATTCATTTGAGAAGGCTTTTGTGAAGAGTGAACAAGTGTGTGGTTAGCTTGAATGCGAAGTGTTATAGTCACAGAAATAAGTATCGAGCAATATCAACCGGAAATTGGCGTTAAGCGAAGCAATTAGCTGCCAGACGTGATGATTTTACGTTATATTTATATTTTGATTTTTTAGAGAGAGAGTTCGGCTTTTTTCTCTCTTTGTAATATATATTTTTTGCTGAATAGTCCCTTTAATTTTAACTTATGTATTTATATCTTATACAGGCTTTTCCAATGCAATGCAAAGAAAAATGCAATTTTTTGAGATATATGATCGGATGTTTATTTCACAGTAAAGAGGAAGGTATGCCGTTAATAATGAAAAACAACATCAGCCAAATGGCCATCACGACCACGCTTACAGGACCATATCCTTTTCATGAAATTTTCCATAACCAAA
Organism: Polietes domitor; assembly: GCA_947397865.1. Classification (NCBI taxonomy): domain Eukaryota; kingdom Metazoa; phylum Arthropoda; class Insecta; order Diptera; family Muscidae; genus Polietes; species Polietes domitor. Next base: position 168,370,110 of record OX377620.1, on the reverse strand, counting down.
TCGTAAAGTGGCTGCCCTATGTCCTCGATAGTCTCACGAATTCTATCTTTGAGGTCTTGAATCGACGCTGGGCTGTTGGCGTAGACCTTATCTTTCACGTGGCCCCAATGGAAGGAGACGCAAGGTGTTAAATCACAAGATCTCGGTGTCCCATTGTGATCACTTCTTCGAGAGGTAACACGGTCCGGAAACTTTTCCCGTAAAAGAGCTATGGTTTCGTTGCTTGTGTGGCATGTAGCGCCGTCTTGTTGAAAGTAAATGTTGTCCAGTTCAATACCATCCAACTCCGACCATACAAAATCATTAATCATCTCTCGATAGCGCAATCCATTCACCGTAACTGTTGATCGAACTTCATTTTCGAAAAAGTAAGGTCCAATGACCCCGCCGTACCATAAACCGCACCAAACAGTCACACGCTGATAATGAAGAGGCTTCTCATCAATAACTCTTGGGTTTTCCGAGCCCCAGATGCGACAATTTTGCTTGTTGACGTAGCCACCGAGGTGGAAATGGGCCTCATGATGATTTTTCGATGGAATTCCGGAACATTTTTATTCATGAATTTCAATGCTTTGTTGAATCGTTCCATTTTTATTAGTAATGGTGTAGTTTCTGCTTGTAAAATGTCAACGAATAAAAGCTTCACAAGTGACAAGTGACGATTTTTGATTTAGAAACGCTATTAGAGCGAATATTATTGAGAATCAAAGCAGAATTTTGTCATCGAAAGAAGCACTTAGTCTACGCTGCGTCCTCTGACTGTGTTTGGCAAAGTTTGATATTAAGATACCCAATAGGAAATGTAGAATTATAAAATCTTTTAAATATGGCTAGAATCAATGAACTCCTTCTTCGTTCGAATGTTAGCTACGAAAAAATAATTGTGTCCAATTTTTCTATTTTGTCATTCCGTTTCTAACACCTTGACCTGAGACCCTATAAAGTATATATATTATTGATCATCATAAAATTCTAAGACGATCTAGCCATGTCCGTCCGTTCGTCCGTCTGTTGAAAGCACTCTAGCATCTAAACGAAAGGCACTAGACGTCTAAATTTTCCACAAATGCGTCTTATAGTCGTAGATCGGTTGGGATGGCAACTGGGCTAAATCGGCCTAAAGGAAAAAAATTTGCTTCACAAGGACTGAAAATATCCATGATAACCCCTAACATTTTAGAGTATTTAAGAATTTTTTTCAATATGTCTGCTTGTACATATATGATATTGGGCATGCACATTCCCCTTATAACATAAACGCGCACCATAAAGTGATATTTATTTGTAGGGGGTGAAATAGTGCAAAAAGGGATACAAATGGTACATATTAAACGACATCAGCTAGAAACACGACATTCGGTGTGTACATTCCTCTAATTGAGTAGATACATACTATAAAAGTATTTTTTCAAAATTCCTACTTTTAAGGGGTAAAATGGGAATAGAGGGATAAAAATGGTACCAACCAAACTGCTGCACCTAGAATAATGAAATTCGGTGAATACATTCCTCTGATTGTGTAGACACGTAAAATAAACGAATTTTTCGAAATTCATATTTTTTGAGGTTAAAATAGAAAAGGGGATAAAAATAGTACCAACCAAATAACCGCATGAAATTCGGAGTATACTTTCCTCTGACTGCGTAGACACGTAAAATAAAAGTTTTTTTTTCCAAAACCGTACTTTCAAGGGATACAATGGGTACAGAGGGATAAAAATAGTACCAACTAAACGATTACAGCTAGAGTGATGAAATTCGGTGAGAATCCAAACCATGGTGGAGGGTATATATATTGTGCGACCCGGCCGGCTGCTTTATATGCACTTGAATTTCGTTGCGTACATTCATCCTATAGCTCGAAAGCACCAAAAGGTATATAAAAGATTAAGAGGGCAAAATGGGACAATAAGGGATAAAAATGGTACCAATGATACGATAACAGCTAGAATCAGGAAATTCGGTGTGTGCATCCCTCTAATTGCGTAGATACGTAATATAGAAGGCTTTTTTCTAAATTCGTACTTTTAATGGATATATTCAAAAAGAGGGACAAAAATGGTACCAAACAAACCTCTGGAGTTAAAGGTTGGTACCATTTCTATCCCTCTTTTCCAATTGTGTCGCTTAAAAGTAGTTATTTTGAAAAATCCCCCTATTTTACGTATCTACACAATTAAAGGGCTGTAAATTCCACATTTCATGTTTCTAGCTGTTGTCGTATCCCCATTTCACCCGCTAACACTTTTATTAAATTTTTTGTGCTTTAGGAAACTCCTACCTCAATTCTTTCGGCGGCTAGCGTGCTTTCAACAGACAGACAAACGGACATGACCAGATCATCTTAGATTTTTACCACATGTGACTTTTGCTATACCTCAGTCCGAGCTGAATAAATCATGTGCAGTAGAATGTATTCCAGTTAAGTTCGTTCCTTTGTTTTCAACATTAGTTTATGGGAAATTTTAAAAAGACATATTGACCGCTTAAGCTTCAGGACACTGCAGAAATCAGACTCACCTCTTGAAAGTATAACTCTGCTAGCGAAAATATAAGTCTGAGCAACTACCACATAAATTGATGCGTATGATTAATATTAATAAATTAATAAAATGTATACGCTCCCTGTGGCTTTAGATAGATTTTTATTTAAAAGGTCGCAGTCCTACTTACACGAAACCAGTGCTACTTTTGTTTTCAACATAGATTATTTTTTGAGAGAATTTAAAGGAGACCGCATAAGCTTCAGGCCCCTACACAGTCAGATTAACCTGTTGAATGTATGTCTTTGCGAGCGAAAAAGGCAATTTTGTGCTAGTAAAGCATAAATTGATGCGTATGATTAACATTAATTAATTAATAAAATGAATACGTCCCCTGCAAGTTTAGTTAAACTTTCATTTAAAAGGTCACAGTCCAACTTACATGAACCCAGTGCTACACCCCATTCTGGTTCTGTCGTCTTCCTTTGTTTCCAATATTAGATTATTGGTTGGAAGAATTTAAAGGAGAGTAGTAACGATAACCATCGCAGATTGAAGTTGAACGGAATGCTCAGGCAGACTTTTCAAAAAGATATACTGACCGCTTAAGCTTCAGGTCCCTACTCAGTCAGATTAACCACTTGAGAGCATAACTCTGGGAGCGAAAACGCAATTTTGTGCTAGTAAAACATAAATTGATGCGTATGATTAACATTAATTAATTAATAAAATGAATACGTCCCCTGCAAGTTTAGTTAAACTTTCATTTAAAAGGTCACAGTCCAACTTACATGAACCCAGTGCTACACCCCATTCTGGTTCTGTCGTCTTCCTTTGTTTCCAATATTAGATTATTGGTTGGAAGAATTTAAAGGAGAGTAGTGACGTTGGCCAGCGCTTGTTGAAGTTGAACTGAATGCTGAAGCTACTAGACTGACTTTTCAAAAAGACATATTGACCGTTTAAGCTTCAGGTCCCTACTCAGTCAGATTAACCACTTGAGAGCATAACTCTGGGAGCGAAAACGCAATTTTGTGCTAGTAAAACATAAATTGATGCGTATGATTAACATTAATTAATTAATAAAATGAATACGTCTCCTGCAAGTTTAGTTAAACTTTCATTTAAAAGGTCGCAGTCCAATTTTCATGAAACCAGTGCTACTTCACACTCTGGTTCTGTCGTCTTCCTTTGTTTCCAATATTAGATTATTGGTAGGAAGAATTTAAAGGAGAGTAGTGACGTTGACGCTGCTTGAAGTTGAACTGAATGCTGAAGCTACTAGACTGACTTTTCAAAACGACATATTGACCGCTTAAGCTTCAGGCCCCTACTAAGTCAGATTAACCTCTTGAATTTATGAGTCTGTGAGCGAAAAGGGCAATTTTGTGCTAGTAAAGCATAAATTAATGCGTATGATTAACATTAATTAATTAATAAAATGTATACGCTCCCTGTGGCCATGAACTCGGGGACATAATCACATGGACCATCGTTGATTACAGTGGAACTGAAATCTGAAGCTACCAGAAAGACTTTTCAAAAAGACATATTGACCGCTTAAGCCGCAGGCCCCTACTCAGTTAGATTAACCTGTTGAATGTATGACTTTGCGAGACAAAAAAAATAATTCTGTGCTAGTACAGCTTAAATTGATGAGTATGACTAACATAAATTAATTAATAAAATGTGGCCATGTCGGCTTTGAACGGCTATATATACAGTAGTTCCCTTTCAGTAAGTACAAAAATATTATCTTTGATTGAATTGAGCTTCCCCTGGCCCCTTCGCGAAAAATTATGGGAATATTTGAATCATATATATTGAGAAAGCTAAAGAGAAGAACGTACCTAGTTTAAAGGGCACAGCGTTGTAAGTGGATGAAATCCATTCCAATATTGTAGTTCTAGGACCGCTGTCCTACTACTATATCATCAAACAATTCTTAGCATGTTAAGCTGTCGTCCTTCATGGCAGACTTGCAAAATTCAATAATAAATGAGAGCCAATCAGAGCATAAATGGTGCTTACCAACATTTGCTAGTCAAATCTACAGCAGCATCAGCATATTGATCATTGGTCATATGCATTTCATTTCAAATGCCCTGAATCTCCCACAGACATGCATACCTATTCACTCATATATACTCCGCATAGTTAAATCACCTTCTACGAATGAATGATTTCCATCTAGTTGCATGGCCACTAACATAAAACAGAAATTTAACAGCAGTCAGTCAAATAGCCTGCAATCTGCTGGCACTTTCGATTGAGTTGCCTCTTTTAAAAATTTGATTTTTCATGGTAGATGGCTAAGAAGAAACAGCAACAGAAATTGCAATATGTGGTAAGGAGTATAAGTGCCACGTGGTATTCACAATTGGCATACTTGCAGATAATAATAGTTGCTTTGGCAACAATCTCAGTTGATGTTAGCTGGACAAATGCTTAGCCGGGCATTGAAATTTTGAGATTGGCATTAGGAATAGTTAGAATAGCCTATTAGTTCCAAGTAGGGTTTGGGGTCCGGGAATTCCCGAATCGTTTTTCCCGGGAATTCCCGATTCCGAGATTTTATATTTCCCAGGAATACGGGAAATATTAAATTATTATTTAATTGATTATTTTGATTATTAATTTAGATTTACTATATAAATGGGAACTTGTAGATATATTTCAACTTTATATAATTACATTACTGACAATAATAATGACCATTTCAGCAAGGGAATACAAACTTTTGTGGGGATATTTGCAGGATTTTTATTGTGAAACAAATATGACAATACTATACTTATAATGCTATTGTTTACTCGTGCTATCTGATTTAACATTACATTTCTTGTTTTCCCAGAAAAATCAACAAAATAAAACGTAGAAATCTTCTTAAAGAAGAATTTACTGAAAAGGTCTAAAAATGGGGATAAAATTAAAATTGTTCACCTGAAAACTTTTAAGAGAAATCTAATATGAATAAAATTAGAATATTTCCCCCTATATCTGTAAAATATTTTCATCTATAAACGAATGAATCTTCTAAATTAAAGACGTCATAACATTTTGAATCTCGTGTCAGTCACTGTGCTTGTGATTTAAATGGTCAATATTATGACTCCTTCAATTCTGACGATTTTTCTAGAGTAAACTATTTATAAAATGAAAAATAATTTCTAAAATATTTTGACAAAAACATTCATTTTTAGTTTGTAATATGTTAGTATTTTAACCCATTATCGTCCAATGTTAATTTCATTTATTTTCGTTATATTAAAATAAAAAAATATATTAAATTATTTGTTTTTAGATTATTATTATTTTGTTTTGTTCTTCTCGATCACTTATAATTTAATAATCAGAAATGACATTCATATTGAAAAGTACGGAAACCTTGAAATAGTGTACCAGGTACTAAATGTTGATATTTTGAAGCATATTTAACATACCTAAAATAAATTATTTTTTCTCGGGAATTCCCGGGATTCCCGGTAATGAAAGTTTTCATTCCCGTTTTCCCGAGAAATGAAAAAAGTCCGGGAAACCCCAAACCCTAGTTCCAAGCCAAGTATTTGTAATAACAAGAAATAGTTGAGCTAGATTCACCTTCGGCCATGGATTTTCTATGCTAGTACATCTTGAGTAGTTGCGTATGATTAACATTAATTAATTAATAAAATGTATACGCTCCGTGGGGCTATCTACACTTATAGTTAGTTACACTTATTTCTAGTACAATAAGGTTCATGGTTCAACATTTAACCATCGATTTTCTTCAACTAGGACTTGTTTTCTTCATTGAGCTCCCTGCAATTACGAAATATGATTTGAACTGGGATTTTGTAGTGGCTCAAGACCATTTTGCATGTGTATTTTATAGAATGCGAATTCATTTACAAATGACATAGTGACATTTTCACGATTTATGTGCGGTGAAACTAAATAACTATTTGAAAAAGGTGAAAATTTGTAGTAATAAAAAAATATATAAATTTTTCTGCGCATTACGAACAAATGTGTAAAACTATGTCAAAAAAAAAAAAAACAAGTAAGGAAATGCTAAAGTCGGGCGGGGCCGACTATACGATACACTCCACTTTCTATCCGAATACAATTCAACTCGGTAAAAAGTGAAAACGGGAAGAATATTTGTATGTTTCCTTATCATAGGCTAATATGACCTGGTCCAATTTGTCAAATCGAAAAGAATATTTGTATCGGGGCTATATCCAAACGTGGAATAAAGTGACTAACTTTCACAATAAATTCTTCCAGCTCAAATATAACGTGTTGTGGTCACTTCAAAGAAAATCGGAGAAAATTCGTGGTTTCTGGGGCGGAAAAAGTCTATCCGGGAACGAAATTTGTATTGGATCTATATGTAAATCTGAACCGATCTGACCCATCTGACCATGGGTGTTTCTAGTTCAAATATAAGATATTTTGAAAGATTTGAAAAAGATCTGTTAAAATATGTGGTTTATAGAGTGGAAAAAGTGAAATCGGGAGCTATATATAAAAAAAAGTGTATGGGAGCTATATATAAATCTGAACCGATCTTACACATTTTTACCACACGTGTTTCTAGTTGAAATATAAGTAGTTTTGCCAATTTTGAGGAAAATCTGTTAAAATATGTGGTATCTAGAGTGAAAAGAGTCAAATCGGGAGTGAAATTCGTATGGGGGCTATATCTAAATTTGAACCGATTTTCTTCAAATTAAATAGCGTTCGTTCTTATCCCGAAAAACTTCGTTGTGATAAGTTTTATTTGGTTCTGTGTACAATTGCGACCTGTATCGTGATTACAAAAATAGATAGACGGACGGACAGACAGACAGACGGACATTGCTAAATCGATTCAAAAATTGATTCTAAGTCGATCGGTATAATTAACAATGGGTCTATCTCTCTTCCTTTTGGGTGTTACAAACAAATGCACAAAGACATAATACTCTCGTGGAGTGTATTAACATAAACAAGTAAAAACGGCGTTAAGTTCGGCCGGGCCGAACTTTATATACCCTCCACCATGGATTGCATTCCACAGAGGATGTCGGTTTTCGTAGAAGTGCAGTAATATTACAGGAAAATATAATTTTTTTAACATAGCCAAATCAAAACAAATACAAATGTTTAAAAAATAATTTTATAAATAAATATAATATTTTAATTATTTCAAACCATTAGTTATGTCAAATCAAAAAATGATATTTCAAATCAAAAAAAAATATTCTTATATTTATATTTTCAAAAAGCTTAAATATCAAAAATATTGGTAGATAGTGGGTGGTACAGTTGATTGTATTTCCATTCTATTTTAATTCCAAAAGTACAAATTTTGAAAATCCATTACATTACATAGTGCAAAATAAGCTAACTTCATGATTCAACCAATTTTTGACGTAAAAGTAAAAAGTACGAATTTGGAAAAAATTTTTATTTTGCGTGTCTATGCTGTCAGAGGAATGTATACACCAAATTCCATGATTCCAGCTGCGTCCATTTGGTTGGTACCATTTTAACCCCCTTTACGTTTCTACGCAATTATTCCTCTGTACCATTGTATCCCTTGAAAGTATGAATGTCGAAACATCCGTTTATTTTCCGTGTCTACGCAGTCTAGCTGCGGTCATTTTATCGGTACTATTTTTATCCCCATTTTTCATTTTAAACCTAAAAAATACGAATTTGAAAAAATCGGTTTATTTTAAGTGTCTACGCAATCAGAGGAGTGTATACACCGATCTTCATTATTCCAGGTGTAGCCGTTTGGTTGGTACCATTTTTATCCCTCCGTATCCCTTGAAAGTGCGAATTTGGAAAAAACATTTTATTTTTCATGTCTACGTAGTCAAAGGAATGTATACTCCGAATTTCATGACTCTAGCTGCGGTCATTTGGTTGGTACTATTTTTATCCCCTTTTTCTATTTTGGGCCCAATAAGTACGAATTTCGAAAAATCAGTTCATTTTCCGTGTCGACACAGTCAGAGGAATGTATACTCCGAATTTCATGACTCTAGCTGCTGTCATTTGATTGGTACTATTTTTATCCCTTTTTTTCATTTTAACCCCAAAAAGTACGAATTTTGAAAAATCCGTGTATTTTACTTGTCTACGCAATCAGAGGAATGTCTACACCGAATTTCATTATTCTAGGTACAGCCGTTTGGTTGGTACAATTTTTATCCCTTTATTCCCATTTTACCCCTTAAAAGTACGAATTTGGAAAAAATACTTTTATATTATGTATCTACTCAATTAGAGGAATGCACACACACCGAATTTCGAGTTTCTAGCTGTTGTCTTTTAATATGTACCATTTTTATCCCTTTTTTGCCCCATTTCACCCCCTACAAATAAGAATCACTTTATGGTGCACATTTTTGCTATAAGGGGAATGCGCGTACCAGATATCAAGCAAATATAAACAGACATATTCAAAAAACATGCTTAAATACGCTAAAATATTAGGGATTATTATGGGTATTTTTAGTCCTTGTGAGGGAAAAATTTTTCCCTTTGGGCCGATTTCGCCCCGTTTCAATCCCAACCGATCTACGACTATAAGACGCATTTATGGAAATTTTGAACATTCTAGCTCCTTTCGTTTAGATGCTAGCGTGCTTTCAACAGACGGACGGACGGACATGGCTAGATCGTCTTAGAATTTTATGACGATCAAGAATATACATACTTTATAGGGTCTCAGGTCGACATTTCAAGGTGTTACAAACGGAATGACAAAGTTAGTATATCCCCATCCTGGAGGTGGAGGGTATAAAAATTTTATTTTTCTTTTAAATCGAAAAATGAGAAAAGTAGTCAACTTTGGGCTAATTTATAAAA